>PNEQ01029179.1:0-54310 GCA_003012365.1 Medauroidea extradentata | reverse complement strand
TATTTACACTTCAGTTGAATACTTATACAAATGTCTAAGATGTAAATTTAAAATATTTCGAAATTCGACACCCAAAAGGGTGAAAAAACACAAAATTTGTTTTCCATCAACCCACGATATCTATCTAACCAGTAGCGATATTGAGGTGGTGTTCGCGTCAGAGTGATGCTTACGTAAATATTTTTAAAAATATGTATGTATTTTTTTTATTTGTAAGAACGTAATTATTAAGAATAAAACTTAGTTGGTCAATAATCAAGGCAGACGATCCGAAAAACAGGAACGAGCAGCGAGAAACAACTTATACAGGAGTTTCACTACAGTAACCTATCGAGACCTCTATGAGCCCAGGATAGATATATATATATATATTTTTTTTTTTCAATAAATTTTATTTTCATGAATTATTTCGACGTTACGTGACGCAGTTGTTTGTCACGCAGGTCTAAATTCCGGGAGGTTCTGGGCTCGAATTCCATTAAAAGCTGCGTGCAAACGTTCAATTCTGACACACAAAAACTACAAGGCAGATCGAATTAGTGCAATTTACATGTAGTCTTTAGAAGGGGTAAAATTGCAGTTCGCTTTCCACTTAGGTTCCTCTACAATATCAGCTGACACATCGTCGGTAAACTGCCAAAAGTGATTAAGTCATAAATGCTATTTCGTTTAAAAACAGTAATAAATTGTAGATATTAACAAAAATGTGGTATGTTACTAAACTGTGACACAACAGTACGAAAGGACGAATAGACTTTAAACTTGGGCAATTGTTCGTGAACAACATATACATATTCCTAGCATTTTTATAATTTTATCTCATTTTGACATTGTCACTTTTGGCAGTAAACCGACGATATATCATCTCACTAATCTCAGGTTTAGGGCACCAAATACGTTTCCGCGAAACCTTAACTCTCTGAAACTTTGTAATGTCAATAAAGTTAAAGTGAATATTTTGACAATATATAATTTAGGGCACCGTCACCAATGGTTGTGCACAGGGTAAACAGATGTTTCTCATTCGATTAACCTCTTACCTTAGATGTCTGTAACTACCATAGAACGTCAAATTGGCAGTTTTATAAATGAGGCCCAGGCGAAGTCGCTGTTAGTGGCAGGGACAAACTTAAGACTGCTTTTCGCGTGGACAGCTATAGCTACTTATCCTTCTGCAGAATTAGTTCTACTAGCCGCTTGGACATTCTAACACTTGATGACTGAAGTACCAATCTTGTGTACAAAGAGGTTTTTCAATTAAAGTAAATATTATCAGTTACGAATAATACTCGCGAGCAAAGCCGCGGGGGACTGCTAGTATTGTATATACTTTAAACGGATCTGGTATACTTAACAGTAGGTTCTGTTTATTGAAAACTTTAAAATACGTATTTCCTTAACTCGTTCGAATCAATAATATATTTTTAAAATGTTGCATTTTCTTATGTAACAAGTATCGTTAGACAGATTATTCCAGAGAAGATACGCCACCATTGTTATAAAGACACAGTTAAAACAGCTGAACAGGCTTTCGAATCACCGACTGACCACACTCACCTGAAACTAAAGTGGATGACTCTTCACTTCCAGACAGTCAACCAACCAACGAAAGAGGTTTATAGTGTATGTTTAGGCTGGAACAGACATTCGGTGATTGGATAACAACTGAAAGCCGTTTATAGATACGACCCTTAAAGTACGAGGTGGCTCTGGTCACCCAAGGAATGTACGAACACCAAATGTGGATGAAGAAGCTCTCAATCTTGTGGAGGAAAACACGTCAACAAGCACCCGCGCCATTGCGCACGGAGTGGACGTGTCACATTCAACTGTATGACGTGTTATGCACGAGCACCTGCTGCATGCCTACCACGTGCGAATGATCCAGGCATTGTCACCAGTCGATTTCGATCCTCGACATGCGTTTTCGCATTGGTTCCTGCGTCAGTGCACAGAATATCCAGACTTTACGTCCATCGTATTGTTTACTGATGAAGCAACATTTATGTAGGAACAGTCACATTTGGGACGATATCAATCCTCATGCAACTGCCATAGTAGCGAACCACTATTCTCTGTGAACATCTGGGCGGGTATTGTCGGCGACCATCTCATTGGGCCCTACTTGATGTCACGCCGATTGAATGGACAAATGTACTGCCAATTCCTGCAATTCACATTGCCAGAGTTCCTCGGGTATGTGCCGCTTGCGGGTCAGCAACGTATGTAGTTTCAACACGACGATACCCCTCCACATTACACACGAGCTGTACGTAATCAGCATTTCCAGCACAGTGGATTGGAAGAAGTGGGCCTATTGCGTGGCCAGCACGGTCTCCAGACCTTAATCCACTCGACATTTTCCTGTGGGGGTTCATCAAGGCTCTGGTGTACGACACACCCATCGAGTCGGAGGAAGATCTGCTAGCTAGGGTAATGGCCGCCACGACAAAATTCAAGATACACCAGGTGTTTTCGAACGAGTACGCCAGTATTTGATACGCCGACTCAATAGTTGTAGTGAAATCGGACGCCACCAATTTGAACACTTGTAGAATTTCTTATGATAGTGCGGAATGACATTGGTAGTACACAGACGTGCATAAATTTTCTTATTTTATTTCTCGTTAAAGTGAGATAATCCCACCTAATCTGTTTACGAAACTCAATAATGTTTTACTACACACAAAGTTGCAGGACGCATTCCACTATGGCGTACCACGCATTCTGTCATTCCTGGTTGCATACTTGTTAGGCAATAGCAGTTCTCTGTGAAATCAAACATTTGATGATTACCCTTAAAGGGCGAGATTTAGACAGTTTTTGCAAGAGATATTTCTTTTTCTAATTTTTACGACGTTTTATTATTTTTGGTCACAAATAGCGCATTTTTGCCGTCACGTACGTTTTTTTTTTTTTTTAACATTATTGAGGTGTGTTAAATATACATATCCCTCGCGTTATTATTGATTTTGGTAACACTTACTGGTAACCAGAAATCTGTTTCTGTCAAGCAAGCCGTTTTAAAAATATCACATTAATTTGTAATTTTTTCTCAAACTTCTGGAAGCGTCTATAGTCCTCCCTATTTGACCTGGAACATGGGTTCCCTGTATCACACTTTCTTTTTCCGCCTCAGAAATAACCTGTTAAAGTTTGTCGGTATGTTTTAGATACACGCTGTAGTGGCGTACATAAAATCGTAAAAGGCAAGAGTCGTTATGCCAAAATTATGAGAGATAAAAATATTTAATAAACGAAAAAAACATTCATTCAAAATTTGTGTGCAAATTAGGAAAAATGTCTGGTACAAAAATAAAAATATGAAATTGAAATTGTAGTTCGCGCCCGTAAGTATGAGGCACCGCCCGCAATACTATTGTTACGAGACAACCTAGACCGAAAATCTCCATGAAAGAGGATAGGAAGATGCTGGTCTCGCCTGCCACCTTGCCGTCTCACTTTCTCCAGGGCCCGATTAAATATCACAGCTTGATATCTCCTCCGAAGTGGCGCAGCACAAGTGCAGAGCAAGTGTTACCGTGCCGGTCTACTAAAACACGTGTGCGAGTATTCCATTCCACTACAACGCAACCAGACGCAATGCAACTGCAAATTTTTCGTTGCACCCATAAAAAGCGATATTTAAGGACGTTGGACCCGTAAAAGTTCAAAATTTTATATTTGTGCCAAACACTTTTACACATCAGATAACATGTCATTTCCCCAAATAAAAAAAAATTAGGCCCCATAGTTTTAGCATTATGACCTATCAAAGTCACAAAATGGCAGTTGCGGTGTAGCCAAAATAATAAAAAATAATTAACTTACAGAAACAAGATAATTCATATTGATTTTTAATGATGTGAGCTACTTCAAGACACTTTTCTGAACACAAAGCGATAACTTTTTGTATTTTTAAAAAATTGATGAAAATGAGTAAATTTTTGCATAACTTTGACTTTTGGCTACTACTGAAATTTTCAAAACTAACTTTTGTCAACCATGTCGTAAAATGCATTGATACGCTAACTATCAGTTCCTGTAATTTTGAATTTATTCGTTAATTACTTTTTTTTTATTTTGGCTACACCGCAACGACCATTTTGAGACTATGATGAGTGATTATGCATAAACTATGGGACCTAATTTTTTTTTGTTTGGGGAAATTACATGTTACCTGAAGTGCAAAAGTTAAACAGTGTTTGGCACAAATATAAAATTTTGAATTTTTACGGGTCCAACGCCCTTAAGCGGCCCCCATATATCAGGCCTCGTAACTTCGAATTGGACGCGCGAAATCTTACGGAGTAGCAACTTGTGTTTCGAAAAACAAATGTTTTACAAAGTAATAACGCTCTGAAATTATGTACTGTAATACCTTACGTAACTAATAAACAGCTAATTTTATTTTGAATTATCAAAAGGTACATTTAATAACAAAAATTATGTTATTAATATATCCCTCAGATATCAGTTGAGTTGTAACAGTCTTATTATATGCTCCCTGTTACAGATAACAACCTACTTGACTTCTAAATATGATGTGTGAGGAGCTAGAGACGAGACGCCATCATCCGACACTGCTGTATGGCAAGAATCTGAATAATAGATACGTGCAGTACATTTTGAACCAATCTCGTCTTGTCTCAGAATTTGGTAGTGTGTTTGCAATGCATGATTCGACGTAGGTAGGCGTTGCTTCAGATACATGTTAATTCTTTTTGAAGAAACTACTAAATTTATTCATAACGAATAGTGTGCTAAACAATTAAAAGCAAAAATAATAAGAGTTGCATTGAATAAATACGCACCTAAACGAGCGATTTAACAGGGAGGAATTTAACGACTTTGAAAATAAATTTGATGACCAGGCTCTGTAAACAAAACTGAGAAAAACATATTTGCAAACGCGTTCAAGATAACACTATTTTAAAGGAAATTTTGCCGGCCGTTATTAATCAGGTTTTGTTACCAGATGTAAACCTACTGTCAAATAAATAAACTCGGTGACTGAAACCGAACGACGGGCGAGAGGGTCGCGGTAATGTAGTGGTTAGACCACTAGCCTCTCACCAAGGCGATCCGGGTTCGCTTATCAGTGAGATCGCCCCCCAGTTTTTACATAGTGATAAACTTTGCAGTTAGGCCGGTTTCCTCCGCTCTTTCATTCCGCCGCTGCTCCATATCCATATTATCATCACCCAGCCACTGACCAACACAGTAAAAAAAAACTTCCTAAATACTAACGGAAGCTTTTAACTCGTACACGGTATGAGACACTAACCATACTTCAGCGTGTAAATAAAGCAAATGTTGAGTTCCGTTACTGTATAAGTCTGGAAACACCAGTCTACACTTTACTGTGTACTATTTTATTTTAAGGCTGTCACTGATGTATGGAAAACAATTTTACCATATACGTACTTTATTAAGACTCCTGTACATTGGTATTATAAATGACCAAATAATTCCTTACATTGAAATTTGACCCCTCCACTGAATGGGCGAAGTGGTCTCGAAAATACTATTCGGTTATGTTAAGTCGCGAGTTTAGCATGGGTAGGGCAAAATTTCAGCGTTCAAGAAGTAACCCAAGTAGAGTTTGCATGCGTCACGAGGCCATGAAATACTTACACTAAGCTCTGGTGATCGGGCAAGTATACCAAACACCAGTAGATTACCTATAGTCTACGATATAAGTGGAATAATTGTTTACAAACACTGAAATCTTAGTCACTTAAATTCCAGTTAACAATCTCTTCCTGACAGATTGTTCCAGGTGAAATTCACTGAGAATCTATGTAGATCGCCTTTATACCAGTAGAATTCATTTACGGAAACAGGGGCACAACTAAAATTTCAAAATACACCGGAAAAAAAAGGGGGGGGGCAAATGTAATAATGGATGTTTATTATTTTCACCTATACGGAGGTACAGTGGTCACCATCGTAGATAATAGAGTTTTGCTTTCATAAAGTAACTTTAAATTATATGTATAGAGATTGCTGAATAAAGAACATGTAAAATTATTGTATGGAGACATAGATGTTCAAGGTTTGCCCCTGATTCGTGGATTCAGAAGGTGGAAGAGGGGTAATTTACTATTTATCTCCCTGACATTGTGCCCCTGCAGTGAAACAATCAGCAATGTTTCACTAACCTCAGTTACTCGTGCTTGACCGCAGCGACTGTAAGTTCACTACGGAAGTGGTTGATTCCTCGCTAGTCCAGGTTACTTATAATAACCGGCTGAAGTAGGAAGTAGAGTAGCGGACTGACCTACCTGGTCGGAGCAGTAGGCTACGAGGCAGCTGTTCACGTCGGCGGCTTCCACGTCGTCATGCAGCGCCTTATAGCGGCGGATGGTCTCACAGCGGCCCGCCAGCAGGCTGATCAGCGTCGCCTCGCACGCCGTCGTCTGTGGACAGTGTTCCAGCACGCCGATACAGCCACGGCAGCTCTTACACCACGCTACATGGGTGGCCTAGCGTGACGAATATAACGCGAAATTTCCGGCAAACTCCCAAGATATACATCGAGAGATACCTTGGCGTGCCAAACGTGCAACTATACCCCTTGACTGAACATAGTTGATGACCTCGGATTATACGGATCAGGAGCGTAGCCAGCGGGGTATTTTGGGTGTCCAAACACACCCCGAAATAATTTACTTGTCTGTTCATTCAACAAATGCGAAACTAAGAAAGGACTCTTGAGCCGATACACCTTAATATTCAGCAACGAGTTTTCAAAAATGTATCGATAAAAAGATTTTAATGTCAGGTAAAATTTTAAGAAATTTACATCCAATATTTTGATTCCAAAACTGCTTAAATAGCACCGTTTTACATCCTAAAATCAATTTTTTTTCCAGGAGAGAACCCCGGACCCCCGCCCTAGTATGGGGTGTAAGTGAAGACCCCTCACAAAGAAATCCTCGCTACGTCCTTGTACAGATCATCCATAATATAGTACGCAAGCACACTGTTTGTTAAGTTAATAACTATTAAATAAGTCATGATATTTACTATGCACCTCCCACATTTCCGAAACATTTCTGTATATCAGTTAATTTATTTCAATAAAAACAAAATTTTGTGGAAATAAAATGTTGCGTGATTCCTCCTCTCTGCACAATCAAACATACTGAGTAGTATGTTTCAGCTGGTTCTTGGACAGGAATTCGATGGAGGATTTTCGGGAAAACGAACATTTGACTTTGAACCCAGCCACTATCTAGGATTTTTTAAATTTCCTCTTCAAAAACTGTCAAAATGTCGCTTTGCCCTCTCAAAAACTACCAAAAAAATTCCTTTTACCCCCTAAAAAAATATCTTTCTCTGAAAATGTCCTTTGCTCTTCACATGATGTACCTTCGCACGCATGACACCAATTTCATCTCAAAATGAGTAAGACTGACGGGGGGCGATACCTAAGCATCACTAATTTAAATTCAATCCCTTTTTACCAACTTAAAAAAGATTAATTTTTATTTCTTTTTTTATTTATCATTTTTGTTTTTTAATGTAGAGCCTATTTATTATTTTTTGTCTGCATTTCTCATTATTTGTATTTATTTACTTCCATATTTATTTCCTTATGTGTTTTCTCATTTAATTACTTTTATTTATATCGGTTTGTTTTCTTATTGATTTTACAATTTATTATTTTTAGTTTTTCACATTTATTAAAACGTTTATTCAGTCATCTATGAATTTTTATATTTATTTTCTTGCCTATTTATAGTTTTTTATTTAATTTTTATTATCATTTATCTGTTTATGTTCTTATTTATTACCACTTACGGCACCTTTTAAATAATAACTGATAACAGTCAATCTCCTCTGTCTGAGAAATTATATTATTATTATTTGGTTTAAAGTACAGTTTCTGCCTTCAAGAAGCAGTGCAAGGCTCAGGAAAATTATTATTTCATAATTTGAGTTACAAATCCAGTACCCTAATGCGTTATCAGTATGTCATTTCTAATATATTATGCTTTCTCCTCCGCTTCCTCCACCTCAACGATCTTCCTCCCCACCTCCATTTAACTTAAAATTATCTTTGTGTATCAAAAAATATTGTTTACTACTTACATGGTCTTTTACTTTCCTCATGTCAGGACTCTAAAACGTAATTTTTCGAGGAATTAGTAGGCCCCTACAATTTTCTACTTTAGTCGCATTTGTTGTGCCGTGCACAAGACTTGGAATAGTTGTATCAAATGTAGTGCTTTAGAAGGTTTGTGTTTTGCATTTTTGCTTGCTTTCATGTCGACTACAATACTAACGAAATATCTGCCTTCGTCAAGATAATGAAATATTTTTATATAATTTTTTAGGAGGTTCATTTTTATTCAGTTTAATATTTCCACTTGTTAACTCATATAGCTTCCTTACCGTACACAACATAACACCAACAATAACAAGCGTACCATAATATTTCGATATATGCCATGCAGAGGTTAAAATTATATCCAGCCCTGTATTTAAGCCTGAGTCTTCACTTCTGTCATAGAACTTTGAATAATATTTCTTATCTTTGTGAACCATTCTTCAATATCTTTACCAGTATATTCGTGTACCGACACTGCTGTGTATAACTGTGAACGCCGTCTGCATCCTGTATGTGTAGCTTGAGCTACCTTACCTGCGAGATGATGATGAAGATGATGACGGGTGTTCCGCTTAACGGCAGGTTTACAACCATGGAGGGCGCTGGGTGATGTAAACCACGTCCTCCGAGGACGACAAAGGGATGTGATTATGCGATGGTTAGAGGCAACTACAAATATTGACCTCCCCGGCCGTAATCGAACCCGGGGCCCTTTGCTCATCAGTCAGGAGCTCTAAACCACTGAGCCAAGCGGTCGGACTTTACCTGCGTGAAGTAAAACATATTATATTCTAGTAGCACAAGTGCCGGCTGACCTGTATGACTCCGCCGCCCCTGCTGTCGCTGCGAGTGTGCAGGAAGTCGTCTGGCAGGCCGATCATCTTGCCCAGCCAGTCCATGACAACTGTCTCCAGCTCTGTGCACGCCGGGCTGGCAGCCTGATACACACACATACATACACACGGTGGTACAGCAATCCTTGGGAAGGGGAGGGGTAGTGAGAGATTTTGGTCAGCACTCAACATCGAAGTCTTCAGCACTAGTGAGTACGGAGCAGCGCTGGCATTAAAGGGCGAGGGAAACGGGAGATCCTCGAGAAAACCCGCCGACAAACGGCATCATCCGGCACGATTCCCACATGCAAAAATTCGGGGGCCGACCCCGCCGGGAATCGATACCCGAATCGCCTTGGTGGGAGGCGAATGGTCTGTCCATCGGCCACCGCAGCCCCGGGAAGGAGACGAATCAAGTGGATATACATACTTTTTTTTCACGTTACAAAATAAATTCTGCATCCTGAAACCACATTGTTTTTTTTTCTTCCTACTTCCCTAAGTAAATACTAACTACACTTTCAGGATATCGAAAAATCCCTACAAAGCTGTACACAGAATCGGCACAAATGTTGCCACAATGATTAAGTTAAAAGTACTAGGTTGGTACTGAAAAATGTATTACAGTAAAAAAATTACAAACCTAATTTTCTTCAGTGATTTTTACCGTAGACTGGAAACTATAAAGATAATGTCAAATACTAGCAACATATAATAAAATAAAATTGCTATATTTTTGCTACTTACGTAACAAATCTGAAACATCTATAAAAAAAAATTAAACTTGACTCACAACTGGACGTGTCCTTTGTTTACCCGACATGTACTTCATATTGTTATTTTACTTCTTGTAAATAGTCACACAGCAATGTTAAGTTTTTCACTTATGTAAAGCATAGTTAAAAATTGTAACCACCATTGTTTCATTACGTATTTAATTTAATTCTTTTATTAGGATAAATTTAATTTTTTTTTTTGCGTAGCCTCTCATTTTCTTGCAATTTTTGCCAGAGCAACTAATCTTTTGGAAATGTTAATGTCTAAAACATTTATTCTGTCAAAAAGAACCTGCTGGTCATTGATAGTACATATTCAGGCCATACTCTCTTGTCTATACGTTTTTAGTGATATTAATTTTTTACGTTTAAGCGAGAGCAGATATCAAATTATGTATGGCAGGTTTGGTAAGAATCGTCTTCTCCATGTTGACTGATTTTTCCAAGAAGTAAATACTTTGGTTTTTGATCATTATGTAGTTAACGAAATTCTGTTAGTTGACTTTTTAGTCGAAAACACATTATTTCTTGTTTTTTTTAAGAGCTATCACAGAAAAAACATTATAAATAAAACTGTAAAACAGATTTTTGATATCTACTCTTGTTTAAGCTTAAAAAAATAATTATTGCAAAAACAGTACAATCAAGAGAGCATGGAATTATGCTTGATATAGTTAGTAAGAAAAATCCAAGAATGAGAAATATGTGTCCATCTGTGTGGCAAAAAATCAGTTACTGTTTACACTGTCAAAAAGTACTGGATTTTGATTTAAAAACTCTGAAGTACTAGGTAATTCCGATACAATTAGTATAACAGTCAGTGCAGATAACAGTTTACTATATACAGAGGTGGGCAGTGGAATCACATGTCAAAGAGCGTGCATGCATTGAACTCCTTCATTGCAACATGTAATAGGTTTTGGCTCTGACTTAAGTCTACAGCTTGGTTGAAACAGTGCTGGGAGTAATGGGTAATTTTTTGTGCTGTGAACTATTTTATTATTGCAACTACAGAAACATGCGTTCAGTATTTTTAATGCATTAACAATTTGCATTATTTAAATAGTGATTCGTTGCATTACACATGCTAAAACAGATAACACACAGGCTGCGTCCATCGCAATCAAGTGATCGTCAAATTATGAAATAGATTTGTAGGTTTTCCAGTTCTCGCCGTTTTAAAATTCTGAATTTCCAGCAGGCGTTTATAAATGTCCACGTGATCAACATAACCTGGTCATGTGACTGAGCTAACACATTTTACTCCAGCTTATGACTTATTATAACCTCTTTGTTCTATGAACTGTCTTAAGGTCTTTGTACAACAGTGCGACAGTGACCTGCGACCGCCGGCATGCGAAATGTCTTTGCTCGATTCTATAAATCTGCAACAGCGGCGGAGCGTTTAATGCCTTACAAGCAAAAATAGAAGCTACATGAGACAATATAAGGCCTAAATTCGGACACTGTTATTGTTTGTCAATGGAACTGTTGATGGATATAAACTCGACATCTTGCCAAATCGTTTTCTCTTACATTTACGTCCAGTTCTGCTGTTTGTTTACAATGGAATAATTAATATTATTCTTCCTCCGAGTTGAGCTGGTTTATTACAACAATCTTAATCTTCTTCCTGTTTGCAAGCGACAATTGCAGTTGTGTTAGAGCATGTTCTATCCTACCATACTAATAGTCGGCTAGTCATTTTTATCGCAGTGTTGCTGTCGCAGCATTCAAGGAAAATTTTGGTCGCTTGAGCGCTGTTATCGGTAATGGGTGCGAACTGACCAATCATAAAAGCTTTCCTGAATTTTAAGTTACATAAAGTGGCTAATTTAAAATGCAGAATTGTTTATATTCACTTTAAAATTAAGTTAAATGGCTTCTGTCACATACAAGCCAATTAAAATTTAATTTTACTGCAGTTTCGTATTTATCAGGTCCTTTAGCGATAGCAGCGAAACTAGAGGCAGAAATGTTCCGAGCGCCATATCTCCAATAAGAAAACAAATTTTCTTTCTAGCTTGTTGTAGAATTAACTTTATCAGGAGGTAGACAGACTCGTGTAGTATACAGGACAGACACGGGCAGACTCACCCAGGTGAAGCCGAGACAGTTGATGGCGTCGGCCAGCATGTCTCCCAGCAGTGAAGGGAAGGAGCTGAGTAGAGGGTAGTACGCGTGCATGTGTGGACTCTGCCAGTGTGTCACCTGTCAACAAGCACGTTACACCGGCTCTTCACAATAGTAGGTTACAAACTTTGCCACATTATCCCTTGTATTAAATGACCTAATACTAAAATAGGTTTTGTCTGACACAAATCTTAAGAGAGCTGTATAAGATTGAAAATTGACATTTAAAACAAAATTTGTTAAAATAAACAAAAGAAAAAAATGAAATAAATGCAAGCTTTTCTGGTGTCGTTTAGTAATAACAAAACCTGCAATCTGTGAGAAAAAAAAAAGGATTCCGAATACCTTTCACCTTCAGTAGATAATGGGGTTGGTCAAGAATTTTTTGTATAGAATTTTTCACCGTTGCATTTTTTTTACTAACAATTGGACAGTTTGTATCAGGAGGCCACAATGAACAAAAAAGGTCGCCTTGTAACACCCTCGAGTAAACCATTTTCTAGAAAATAGACGTATGAATGTGGAACCCTACACTTAGGCAATACGCGATGCACACGAGGTTCGAGTAACCCTTATTTTCTGAATGTGAAAGGAATTACAAACCCTTTTTTCAAAGAATCATTTTACAACATTTGTAAACATACATTCATGAACATTCTGTACAACATATTCCCCCTCCTACTCCTCCTTAAACGTCAAGGGAGCATTTAAAGAAAATTGTAATCGTTTTATTAGTTTGTATATTTGTATGAGGTATATTTTTTTTAAATAGATATATTGCGCCTATTTTTTACTGCAAAGTTATTTTTCTTTTTCGTGGTTTTCGTATAGTGGCATATCAAATTCACTATTGCACAAAACGGGTATATACTAGAAAAGAAAACTGACTTACCGAAATGAAATAATTTACACTGAAAAACAGTGTCACGGGCTACGCTCAGATACCTATCTTTAAAAACCCAATTGAATTTTTGTTTCAAAAAATGCTGCATTTAAAATATAAAAGCTAAATTTTTTAAAAATTAAAATAACGCTCAACGCGGTTTTATACATATATTGCCGAACCCGTGACAAATTTATTTGCGTTAAGTCAGTTGGTTTTCTTTTCTAGTATAAAAGCAATTTGTGAAAATTTGGATTTTGACATTACATAACTATGAAAGTTACAGTAAAAAAAATAGTCACAATGTATGTCAACACAACAAACCAAATCTCGCACAAACATAAAAATTACTAAAACAGTTAAAAATTTTCGGTGAACACGACAACATTACAGCTTAAGACCATGGTCTTCCATTTATTTCAAACAATTGCAAACAACTCAATTATTTTTTAACCAAATGCTTTGAAAAATTTGAGACTGTGTACAGTTATACTAAACACAATTTTTCCAGAGCATTTTTAAAAATAATTTACCGTTTGCTAGCAAAAAAAATTATTTTGCTTCATTTTGGCTTATTTTGACAACAAAATGTGAGATATTTAGGGGCAAAAATCTAAAAATCCATTTGTTGTACTACAACAGAAAAATTCGTACATAAACTGTGATATATAAGTGTTAAAACTGTAAGAATGGATTTTTGATATTTATTAATTTGCGTTAAAAAATAATATTTTAAAAACCACTGCAGAACTAAAGAACGGGGCCTTAAGGTCTACATAACGTAGCCCGAATCAAGTTTGCCCGTAAAGAAATAATTTCCGGACGGTTTCTCGGCCAACTCATCACCTACTTTGCTTGAGAGCAGAGTAAGCGGCGGTTAGCAAACCAAATTCGCCATCTGTCGCCAAAAAAAAAGTTTAAACTGTTCACATTACCAAAACGAAATGGAAATGAATGCTCAGTGTTCAAAATGTCGAAGAAACAAGCATGAAACTATTATTATGTGTATTATAAATAAAATAAGGTGTAAAGAATGTGTTACGGACGTATTTTGTTCCCGCCAGCCATTTTGAAACCCTGAATATCACAACAAGCATTCATTAAGATCTGAGTAATAGACAAAACCTGGTCACGTGACTAATAAAACCTACCCTACTCCGGTTCATGAGCTTTTGTAAACGTCTTATTGTGAGTGTCTTCGTGGTTGACCGAGTACTTGCACAATGACGCCTGTAAAACTGTAAAACAGGAATATGACCTTGGTACATGAACGGTGTTGCAGCGTGCCACGAATAATATATTTGTAAAAAAAAAAAAAAGCAAACTATGCATTTATAATTTAACAGCACGCCTATTAAAATTGAATTTTAGACCTCCCTCAACATTGGTTTTTTTATTTTGCGTGTTCGAAGCCTTGAAGTGCAGAAGCTTTAAAAGCGATACAAAACGCGCATCGCAGCTCATATCTCAGGTGCAAGTAAATGAACTGGCTTGGAGTCTTCTCGGTTATATATCATATATAGTTATTTTAGACGTAATATTACATATAAAGGTGTGTCTTAACACAAGCCTACATATTTTAAAAGATTCTGCGACAGGATTGTCGTACCTAAAATGACCGCAATACCAACTATTTTTGCCATTTTAATCAGTGAGAAAACAAGCTTTAAATATAAGTGGAGTATTTGATAAGGGTTAGCGCCCTTTAATGCTATTCCAACACTCAAGACGTACGGCGAGCAGTTTCTGAATAATCTTGTATCGGCCGAAGCTCTGAGGACCATTCTGAACCGCCTACCCAGGCCGCCAAAGCGGGGTGCAGAGCTACGGCAAAGAACTGTTCATTGTGTGTAAGTTATGTCTGCTTGGGAATTAAACTCGGAGAACTTTACATACTTTTTATGTCTTCGATTGATTTTTCATGCATATTTTAGCGTGGTCTAAAATATAATAAAAGTGTTTATGGCGGTCTATTTTCGTATTTTTACGAGACAGTGCCTGACTGCCTCTCCTCTAGCTTCCCTTCTGTGTGACGAGGCGCTGGTCCTCTTCCTTTGACGCCAACTTGGCAGAGTAAGTACCAGCCGATACGGCTAGACACCCTTGAAGAACATGCATCCGGGGCTCTTTAGGACGGTCACGGAATACTTTTTAGACCCCTGGAACCTTAAGGGTTCGCTATTGTCATTGTTAAGCCAGTAGAATGATCTTGATGGTGTTGCGGCTGGGCGTAGTTGGCGGCCTAACGAGCAGTGTTTGTTTGGCGCTTAGCCACTGCACGAAAAGTTTTGAGGAAGGCAACGGAAACGTCAGCTATGGCGATAATATGACGAGACGATGGTGGCAAGGAGCGGCGTGGGAGCGAGAAAGCTGTCAGCAGCAACAGTGCAGGGATGAAGATGATGCGACCGTGGAAGAGTCGGATAGTGTAACATGTTATACTTGCAGGAAATATTCGTTGGAATTTATCATGAAACAATTTTAGAATGAGACATTCTGAGAGGCGAGTGACTGGTATATTTGAGGATTACTTTTCACAAGAAAGAGAGTCTTCACTTTACTTTATGAAGTGTAGAAATGGTAACTGTATGAATATTTATTTCTAAATTGTTATCATATAAGTGCTATAAATTGTGAATTATTTTGATAAAATGTGTAATATATTATTTAATATTTTATATAATTAAGACCTCCTTTCCGATCAAACGTGACTGCACCCAGAACGATTGCCTGTAACAGTGCACAAGTCTTGGCTCACACTTTTAAAACATGTATAGGCGTGTAAAATGCACATCTATTTTTATATTACAGCCTACACCAGATAACACGAAGTGCCTCTTAGAGGCAAACTATCGGCGAGAAGACTACACCCCAGTTCAGTGATTCGTACCTAGAGACTAGAGTGAAAGGAGATGTATGTCTTTGGGTCGCCATTATCGTTCCCGCATCTCCAAGGTGTCAGAACTGAAAACACAGCCATCCACCCGGCCACTTTTAACTTGTCAATAAAGACATTTAATTAGTTTAGCTAGTGGAAACTTGTAAATACTGGTCACACGTCTTATCCACCGTTCCTATCATGGAGGGGTTAAAACAGCACAATGTACCAGTGACACCGACGGTATTTCAAGAACTAGATCAACCAATAAAGAATTCAACATTTTACGCCAATAAGTGTCAGAATATGTCCTTTAAAGTAAAGGTCATGATGGTGACGTACCCCTGGCATGACAACTCTCTCGACGTCCGCCATGATGTTGTCCCAATTCTCAGGGTCGACGGGCGCACTGCCGGGTATGAGCGCCCTCATGTAGCCAGGTTTCACATCGGGGAAAACTCGTCTCTCCCTTATGTTTTCCAGATAGTCAGCGATATAGTCCACCATTTCCTTGCCTGAAACATATCCGGTACCACACATACAACCTGACTTAACATCGGGGACCACTCGTCTCTCCCTGGCGTTGTGAAGAGTCGGCGATGTAGTTCACATTCTCCTTTCCTGAAACTCGTCCGACACCACACATACAACCTGGCTTCACATGGGGAACACTCTCCTCTCCTTGATGTTCTCCAGATAGTCGGCGATGTAGTCCACCACCTCCATGCCTGAAACACGTCCACCTCCGTACATACAACCTGGCTTTACTTCGGGGAACACTCGTCTTTCCCTGATGATCTCTTGGTAGCCGGGGCTGTAGTCCACCGCCTCCTTGCATTGTTCATGTTATGACGTGTATAAAAATACCTTATTTTATAATCGAAATTTAAACCAGTTCTGTACATTTATGTACAAATACCGTAATATTCCGTAATTTATTCCTTGCAGGATCGGAGGAGAACATTAGTGAACAGTGGTGTAACGAGGGAGGGAAACAGTACGAGTTAAAATAAAGCATTGCTGGAAGGAGTTCCTGTTGTAAAAGGGAAGGAATATTATCTTCTGAACGATTTTTCATTTAACTTATAGTTTGTAATCTGAATAAGGCAGACGACACGCAAATTACATTCTAAATGAGATGGTAGGTTTCTGTTTATAATTTCGCTGTGATAGATGTTTTTTAAAGTAAATTTTTGATATGTTTGTATTTTAATATGTGAGAGCTGTGTTGCATATTTCATGTAGAATATATATATATATATATATATATATATATATATATATATATATATATATATATAATAGTTGCATGCTGTGAGCGAGTGAAGAGGTTTTGGTCAGCGTTTAACATCGAGGTCTTTAGCGCTGGTGAGGGGTGATATGATGTGAGTATGGAGAAGCGCCGGAATGAATAGGCGAGGGAAATGGAAGATCCCCGAGAAATCCCACCAACCAGCAGCATCGTCCGGCACGATTCCCACATACGAAAATCCTGAAACCGAACCTGCCGGGAATCGAACACGGATCGCCTTGGTGGGAGGCGAGAGGTCTGACCCCTCGGCCACTGCGTTCCCTTTGCATTCTGTTTCTGAGGGCTAGGTGGTCGGCAGCTTTTTTGTAACACCTAATGGACTTGCCCATGACTCACAAGCTACGGCTACGTGATGGGAGCCATGCCGAACTATGTCATACAGATCTGTGTCAACTACGAGACCGGTCTACGAGGCTCAAGTCACGTCCGAAGCATGATGTAATGTCTATTGTAAGACCCCTGTAATTCGGTTAATCCCCGGAGTTTCGCCAGAGTATATAAGCGCCGAATCAACAGATTTGGGCAGAGTTCGCTGTTGGTCATGCTAGAAGAAGGTGCTATGCTTGTGGAGAGTGACCGGTGAAGACATCTTCGTGACGTCAGAGTCTACTGCGAGGCTGCAGGCACATACCTTTGGAGCAGTATTGGGCGAAACAAGAAGACTGCTGCTGCGGGTTGGTGGACAACAAGGATGTATGCCACGGGAGTCGAACCGAAGACCTCAAGAGTGAAGACAGTGGTGCACTCGGGGTACTGCACAGCACATGGTGGGCCATCAATTAAGGTTTTACATTGACACTGTTTCAAAGATTGGTGATTGGATATACGACTGAACTTTTATTGTCATTTATAGTCTTTGATTAATGGTAAATATTCTTGTGTTTTGATTGTCAAAGTTAATTAACGTTTCTGAGGCACAGTAGTAATCGTGTGCATAATTAAGAGTGTTGTGAAATTTATAGCTGATTGCTGTTTTGTGTATTTTTGTAAGCTTTGTGAGTTAGTAAATCAATAAATTAATTCGACTCATTTATTTCTAATTATAAGACCTCTATCCCAAAGAGCTCAGAGAATTGCCCATACGTAATTTTTTGCTAAACTTGTAGCTATACACACACACACACACATATATATATATATATATATATATATATATATATATATATATATACATACATACATACATACATACATACATACATACATACATGCATACATACATACTTGAAATGAATGTGTTATATATACATACATGCATACATACATACTTGAAATGAATGTGTTATATGAAGGTACGTTAGAAAATTCGTGTAGGTTCAGTAATCTCTGACAGTTATAGGAAATTTGCACAGCCGTTATTTAAAATTCCGTCTTAATGGTTGTGTTCATTTGTAAACAAATGTGTAAGGTCTAATGTATTCGTTTTTTGAATGTAGACTATGTAACTATGTTGCTATTCAGAATTTTGGTCAACATTTCTTAAATATTTTATTCGCTCAGGATCGAACCTAAGAGTGGGGTGCAAGCGACAAACACGCAAGTACCTCATTAAAAGTATTTTAATAAATTGCTTTTTACTTTTCGATTAATTGAAGTTACGTAATCCAAATCCTAACAAAAGTTAAATCGAAATTGCCTTTATTACGAATTTGAGCGTTATGTTTTCTGAAGCACCAAAATTGAATTACACGTGCGTAAGATTGTTAATTGAGCGTTTTGATGACAATAAAAAACTTTATGAAGTACATACACCTGCCAAATATTTTGAAAGGGCGCTTAGGGTATATAATAATTGTCCTTGGATTAACTCACACATTTCAAGCACGCAGCGAAATTGAAAGTTACTCAGATTTGTCCCTAGAAGTCACTAATTTTATTTTGGTGGTACCTAAAAACTCTTTAGATTTTGCCTGGGGTCTCTAAACCATTACAATGCATATCACATACGATAGGGACCGCATATATATATATATATATTTTAATATATATATACATACATACATATACATATAGCTGGTGCCTGAGCACGGTCTATAGCCTAAATCGTTGCGAAACATCTGAATGTAAGCAAACCGGTTGCAAGTACATTACAAAAGTAATAAGAAACATGTTATGTTTAAAAAATGTTTGGGCCAATTTCAGTAAGGCTACTCACCACCAACTCTCAATCAGTGGCTTTATAAGAAGTAAGTCATTCACCAACTTTGATATGGCATTCTTTTCATATTATTTTTGAGATTTTTTTTATTAAGTAAATATGGTGAATACCTAAACAGAATGAGGATAGAGAAGACATAAATCGTTGTTAAAGTTACTTGGTTTTTAAGAAAATGAAGGGAAATTTCGAAAATAAGAAAAACAATATTTGTAACATTTATAGGCATTTTGAGGGAAATTGTTAATTTTTTTTTTACTTCAAGGTCACCCAAGATCGGGATCAAAGATCAAGAACATTCGAATCCAATACGGTGGCTCGGGCCATGACGTCAAAGCATGGCGGAAAATTCTCAATCTTCCCCGGGAATCCAGTCCGTACATAAGTCGTGAAACTCTGTGATCGAAAATAAAAGGAAAATATGCGCGGTAAAAATCCTTCCAAAAATTTTTCAATTTTTTTTTTGACATTGTTATAAGATTCTCTTGTCTTCCGGGCTGGAGCCCCAACCAACTAGAATTGGCACCAGCCAAGGACTCTAATCTGTCATGATGATCATTCATCAAAAATTAGTGTTTATCATTTTCTACTGATCGTAGCCGTTGAGTACAAGAATTAGTTTGTTTGTTGCGTGTAGATCAGTTTTATCCCTTTTTTCTTCCTTTATAGATACATCAGAACTACATTGCTTGGATTGTGATAAATACATCACTTACTTAAAGTGTTAGTATGTTTACTGTGAACTGTTATGCTTATATACTATTTTTAAATTTTGCTCGGAAATAAATTTTGGATTATATAAATACCGTTGAAATGAAAATCCAGTCGTTGGTCTCGCAGTTTAATCACGTGATAAAAAAGTCATAACAGGTCAGGAAACTGAGAAAGAAAGAATCATCACGACATTTTAGTGATGAACTATAACCTCATTCGCCTGGGATGATTTCGGAAAATTAACGAAATTCGGATGGCCGCATCGATATCGTAACCCGAGTCTTCCTAGATGGGATTCCTTTGTTCTGGGATATTTTTCTCTATTTTTTATTTTTCTCCTTAAAATAATTTAATAAAAGCACAATTTCCCGTAAGTAATGTAGTCAAACGATGACGGTTTTCATAAAACAGCAACTCAATTAACAAAACATAGCAGTGCGTGTAACCAACTAATCATCTAAATCTTACTTTTCGCTATATAGACAACTATACTATTTCGATATGCTGGGTGAGTGCGATAAGAGATCTCGTGAAATAAGATTTGAGTTACTTGACCAAAGGTGGACACTGAAATGTTTTCTCCCATTTTCAGCAGAGTTCGATAAATGCGTTATGAAAACTAACATTGTTAGGTTACATTTAACTATCATGAAATGGAATTCTTTTTAAATATATGTCAGATATTGAAATTATAAAAATCTTGAAATGTGGCCAGCTTACTGTGATCACAAGTTCTTCCTGGCAATTTGTAAACCAGGTCTTCTCAATAGGCGGCCCGACGGCCAGCAGCGGCCCGCCATTAAAATGTCAGAAATCAGGGAATTTATTTTTGATAATTCAAAGGAAATTCCTTGAATGATAATTCAGTCCATACAGTGATTTTGTTTTTCTATGTTAAATTAAAATGGAGTTCAGTTAAATAAATTAATATTAGGCTGTTGACGTGCTTTTTTTTTTGTCCTCGAGTATCTTAGGTAGTTGTAAAATTAACGCAAGTGGCCCAAAGGTAAATTTAACTGAGAAGTCTTGTTGTAATCCGTAGATGGGTTGGTGGAGTTGTAAAAACTCTTAGATCCGTTCACGGAGTCTATTGATCAGACTCACAAGGCAGCAGAACAGAGCGACGCCAAAAGGCAGCGCTGTAGCTGGGCGCGGCTGTGAAGACCAGTAGACGCTGAGATTCATGAGGAACGCGACGGCGAAGAATACTACTTAGGATTCCGAGTTGGCGTGCGAACCAACACAATATTGTCGACTTTACGGCGCGCCGAACGTCCTAGAAGTGTTGTTTATCGACTGTCAGGGCGTGTTTCTCCTGTCAGGCGGCCTGTGATTGCCCTGGTCCCCTTCGTGCTGATTGAGGTACCGGGGAGGTTCTGTTCCAACTGTATAAACTGTTCTTTATACAGTCGTATTGTGCACTTGCTAGCAACAGTCTTGCTACCCAAGACCGAGGTTTATCAAGACAAATAACCCAACAAGCATTGAACAACATATCCTGCTATCGGGATGTAATCGCCAAAATTAGAGCGTTCAGTATCAGAAGCATTGGTTTGAATTCCATTTTACATAACGTTGTTAAATATATTCAGGTAAATTATTTTAAGACCTTTTTTAACGCGAGGCATTATCCTAAATACGTATGGGCTCTAAAGAAGTGGTGAATGATAATGAAAAGAGAATGATTACGTCGGTAAAAAAAACGCTTGCTCATTATAACTGCTGGCTTTAATGACTGTTGAAATGCTAAGAAAAACTGACAATATTTATAAACAACATTTCCCGTTGGAGTTAATGAATTAAAGCTGTCGTCGGGATTTAAACTGGGTAAGACGTTTGTCTAGTGTAAATCAGTTTTAACTATCACTACACAAATATGCCGCACAAGAACAGGCGGTTTCCATAGAAACTTAATATAACTGTCATAATACGCATATAAGTAATATTTGTGTATCTACATTTGTGTAATTAATACGTTTTTATCATAAACGTGAATATACATCATAAAACTATCACACTGATTGTCTTGAAACTAATTATATCCCCTATTTTTTTAAAATAAAAATATAGTATTTTGGCTATTTTATCGATTTTAAAAATTATGTCGACAACTAGCCAAAATCATTAACATAACTTTAATTTTTTTATTAGGTTCCGTAGGGCAAACTATTTTCAACACATTTAAGTGGCGATTTTACTTCTGCTCCATTTTATGATTTAAAAAATGAATATTCACGTAAACAGCGTAAATAAGCATCACACAGTGACGTAAAATTTATATTGGACGTTGAAGAGTAAGTATTCCTTAAAATTGTTTAAAGGTTACTCCAGATGTCTATAAGTCAACTCTTGTAATATATCCAAGCGTAAAGCAAAAATGTGGAATTTCGGTTAGTCCAGCTACCTCTAACTCAGCGCCAAATGTAGTATCATCCCGTTTTACTCTCCTTATGGCCATGCTTGTGTGTGATCGTTGGCACGCGATGTTGTGATCTTAACGTGGAGACCGCTCCTAGAACTAAATGTTCCACTGTAGAATGTACCGAGCGAGGTGGTGCAGCGGTAATACATTGGGCTCGATACCCGGACCTAGCCATCTTGATTTAGGTTTTCTTTTGTTTCCCGAGGGTGGGATGGTTCCTCAACAAAGGTCATGGTCGGTTCCTCTTCCAGTTCCTGTCATGTGTCAAGTTTTGTATGATTTTTTTAAAGAATTATGCAACGGAAGTTCATGACTAGATGGATGAAGGGGTTTTTTTTTTTTTTTTTCGATGTATGTGTCTGTCAAAGAAAAACGCCGAGAATAGAAAAATAGTTTTGTTATTTCTTCTGTTCTGCTTATTATGTTTTCCTAATCTATGTTTTTCTTTGACAAACATCTACATCGTAACAGAGTATACATAAAAAATCCAGTCAAGCTGTGTATCACTGTCACTAATAACTTCGTCTTTAACAACCGCGCTGTCGAGGAGACATGAAGCCCATTTACACTTTGCTGAAGAGAAAGCGGACAACCTTTGGAAAGAGTAGAATGGATTTTCTATAAGAGTTCCCGTTTACCAAATCATGTAAAGCATGCGCTGCACTCGTAAATCTCATAAAGGCATGTAGCCAACATAAATGCAAATTGTTCCCGGGCAGGTGCGTCGTAAACGGGGAGGGGGGGACGGAGGGGACACGTCCCCCCCCCCCAAAAAAAAAATTCGTAGTTTTTAAGATTTTTTTAAGATTTAAGATTTCCTTCAGTTGTATATTAAATATTTTGATGCAGAAACTATTTAAATAGCAGCATTTTGCCCCTGCAAATATAAAATTTCTCGGTGGAGGACTCCTACACACCCCTTTATTACGTAGGTTATATGTACAATTTCTCTACCAGTGACGTACCCCCCCCCACCCCCGAAAAAAAAATCAAATGCTTACGACGCCGATGTTCCCGGGTATGTACAGAGTAGTGATGTATATTCTGTCGCCACTAACACTAAATTAGCGGGTATCTGCTCTTATAAAACACGTCATTTCATGTTCTTTCAGCAGACGCTAATTACTTGTTATCAAGAATGAAACGGACATGTATTTATCTAAATTTCAGTTTTTTATTTTACTGTATTTTTAGGTGTACCACAAACTTTTAAATCTGCAACAATTAATTAAGATAAGCACTGTTTACACATACTTCTCACGTTAGACCTGACACAATGGGACACCTGATTCTCGCAAAAGATGTCACGATTGATTCTATTTCCAAGCACTTCAATTAGTCTCCATGTCATTGATTGGATGATTACAGTTATAAAGCGTCGGGTGTGTGGAGGGAGTCCTACCTGCCTACCTGCGAATCATGCACTTTTGATGTCACATAATTTTCTTTTGATTGGCCCTATGAAATGTCTCCTCACAAAGAAACGCTGCCAATAACTGCAGGAAAATATAAGACGGTCACGTAAAATCACTTATGTCTAGCTTAACACGAAACTGGTGAGCACTTATCGATATCTGCCACAGAGTTTAAATGTGGAACACATATTCAAATCAATATTTGAAAGATACCTATTTAAAACCACTTTACTTTAAAATTCCGGAAGAATATTGTCTCGTAAGAAAATTGTTACAGTATATTTTTATTTTGACATAAATATTATAAGAAAGTACAATTATTTTCAATCAGTTCTATTGCAATATTTCTTACGAAATTTTAAGTAAAACACCTTTTGTTTAATAGTTAATTAATTTCAACATCGATTCCCCATAAACCCTGAAACGCCATCTTTGTAAGCATGCTAGACAGAACTCACCGTGGGTTTTCTGCAACTCAGCAACATTAGCCAGCACAGAGCATGTTATACAAGACTACTCCCAGTTTACACAACATGAACCTTACTTTCGCTGAAGACGTCTGAAGTACGCAAATCTATGAATACAATTCACACCACTGTAATACCAACGTTAGAACACGAATCATGAATGACGGGGAGACATTTCAGAACTTCCATGATCATAATATAATTTTTACTATAGTTCATTTCATATAAGTTTGGATAAATCTGACAACAACTTAAGGGCAATAATTTGTAATATTTTGTTATTTTCGTCACTGCGCAAGACAAACTTTGCAGTACAAATGCTGAAATGGACATTTCAGGTCCATTTCGGAGCTAAAAATGTCTTGTACTGTGCAACAAATCACAAAATACTAAAAAATTATTGCCCATAAGTTGCTGTCAAATTTTTCCAAACTTATAATGAAACAGAGTATACTACATGCTAAATAAAACTATTCTATTGTTAGAGAAGATGGTTTATGGCGGGAAAACTTGACCGTTTGTTGGGTTTCAACGTATGTTAAGCTTACCATAAGATCACCGGCTTTTGCTTGTATGTGGAGCCAATGAGATTCCACGTATTGTAATATTTGATGCGTGTAATTGTTATGAAGACTACTACGCTGTGTCAGACGTATATAACCAAATCATTCATGCTGCAAGAAACTACAGTGTTTTCAAGTGTATGTTGGCACAAAAAACGTTCGCGATATACCATCACCTCTAGCTATTGTTAATTACATGCATAAATGCATTACTACATTTAGCTATTATTTCATTGCAGCGTTTATCTTTCTTTGCACAAGTTGTCCGACTTCGGCAATCTTCGGTTGAGGATTCGTTTTCACTATTTCAGATTACGAGGGCCTGTTCGCTAGCAATGACGTATATCCAGCGAAAAATTTCAGTTAATAAGTCAAATTAAAGTGTGTAAAACTTACCCCTTCTTCTGTACTCTTCGAAATCCATGGCCCAGGGATCAGCCGAGATTCAGTCGCTGGTCCTGAAAAACAAACACAAAACGATGAAAATAACGACGCAGCAGCCCCTGGCCACATGAGCGCACCTACACGGTTGGTGACGGCACTAGTGGGACTTGGCGTCTGTTGCCAGCGCCTTCACGAACAGCTGAATGCGACACTTGCCGGGCTTCTCTACTAGATCCCCTTAACCCTTCCCGCTTGATAGCCCCGGCCTTTGCTTGTTTGGGAACATGATTTACCTTCACCTCCGCTCTCAGCAATATTGTTCCAGTTTACAACGATGTTTTAACTCTTCTAAGGAAAAAATAAAAGTATATATGTGTGGCGATCAAATAGAGGAAATAGAGCAGCAACTTCAGAATTCTGTATACAAAAAATCTGAAATTGTTAAGAGGGCGTGGTACATAATTCAACGCTAAAATCGTCAATCTATAACTGTAGGTTTCTTGAAACCAATTTGCGAAAATTAAACAATAGCAATCCTAGACAATAGTTTTAGCCAACGTTTTAAACAAAAGTGTTTCCAGTGTTACGAACTTCTGAGGCGTAATCTTTGACGCCGAAACCTCATGCATTTAACTGCGGCGCAAGAGATCACGCGTAACGAATTAGTAATTCTGGATAAATATTTACTCATAAAGTTGGCAAATACCATTATCTAGGATTGTCATTGAGTATTTTATCCATATTGGCTTCGAAAAAAGCGTAGAAATCAAATTATCTTTTCAGCGTTCATTTATCTACCACGCACTCTTAAAGCATTTGTCTTATTTTCAATAATGACATAATATTAAGCCTTCACGATAGCATAAAATGAAAGCTAGTTATTAGAAGGAAACAAAGCGACAATGTAGGAAGAACACTGGTAGTGACTGTACAGTGCTCTGGAGAGGTATATAACTGGACATGTATAGTTGTGCGAAGGGGCAGACACACACGCACATCATGAGTCGGAGGGAGCCGCTGTCGTCATCACTAGTCTACAAGGAAAGAGAAACTAACGGTGAACTTACAAATCAATAGGTTGACTCACATGCTAGAAGACTTAAATTCTGGTCAATACTGTAGTTTCAAGTGTTAGACTTTGAAAAATTCATTTTAATGTTTACGTTTACGCATTTTTTGTGCGTAGAAGATCTTTTTATTTATTTACTCTTGTACGTAGAACTTTGAAACAGTGTTAAGACAGTGCGAAGTTATAACGTCACTAATCTATCCTTGGCAAACAATTTAAAGAGCATAACCAACGACGTTTTCTGCTTAATCACGAGCACCAAGGTGGAATATTTTGTTTATTTAATTATTAACAATATTATTATTAAAATGGAGTAAAGTTTACAAAATTCGGTACACATCGTAAGAACTTGTTTACAGCAGTTTAGATTTTCACGTAGGCCTCTGTCTTTACATAAAATAACGTTACATGCCTGCCAACGATCCCATTTGTCCTTCCAAAATTCATGAATAATTAAAAATAACTAAACCTCCGATATTCTAAAGGAGTCTACCGCAATTCCTAGACAAATGTAATAGTCTAATGACTTGATCCGATTTTTATTAGCCTGCGAATTTGGCAAGTCATTAAAAAACAAATCATCAGACTAACTTTTAGGCCAATCGTATAAAATATTTTCCATTTTTGAACGTCTGGGCAGATGATTTTGTTTTGTAACTACGCCACTCATTTCTGACGTCAGAATAGTCGACACGTTTAATTATTAAAAAGAAAACTTAGTTCGTAAACATTCAAGGCAGACGATCTGAAAAGCAAGTACGACCAGCGAGAAATAAGTTTACAGGAGTTTCATTCTAGCTCCGGTCTATTGTTCTGAAGGTTCTTGGCTCAAATTCCGTTAAAGCTGTGCAAATGTGCAATTATGACACACAAAAACTGCAAGACAGATTAAATTAGTGCAATTTTAATGAAGTCATTAAGAAGTGGTAAAATATATTACGCAGTCCACTATCTGCTTAAAGTCCTCTACAACGTCATCCCACATATACCAACTCACTAACCTCAGGGTTGGGGCACCAAATAAATTTATATTTCTACAAAACATTATCCCGCCAAAACTGCCTAATGGCACTTAACTTCAAGTGAAGGCTTTGAAAAACAAAAATGTTATTGAGGGCATAATCACCAATGGTTGGGCTCGGGGGAAATCAGTCTTTATACCACGTTAACTGCGTATTTCATTCGATTACTCCTCTTACATTTAAGAGTCTGTAATTATCCCACGTCAACTTTGCTGTGACTATAAATAAGGCTCAGGCGAAGTAGCTGTTAGTGGCAGCGACAAACTTAAAGCCCAATACACACGGGCCTCTTTCTTGTAAACCAAGGTGGTCACGAAAATGTGAACAAGAAAGTTTACACGCCCTTGTATACATACTTCATGAACGTACCGTACATACGGCACGGTAGTACTTGCGTACTAGCTTGAATGTGCCTCTCTGCCAAATAAGGTTAGAAATATGAGGCTCTTTTTTGTTTTTTATATTATTTTTTTAACTTTGTGATTTTTCTTGCTATAAAAATAACAAGGATATGGAATTTGTCATTTTAAATTATAAGATACTTCAGTTATATACAGGAAAGAAACTGAAAAATAAAGTTTTGTGCCTATACGAGGATACAATTTGTGTTCTACTCTCAAATAAATACTATTTAGAATATATTAACGTACGTAAACGAACCACATGAAAATATAAACAAACTGCTTACACGGGAAGGTGCATGAAAATTAGAACCGCCTCTAAATGATTCTAGCTAGAATGCAATATCTTGCATGCACGCTACTTGCATACAAGTCAGACATTCACACGATGCAAGTCGCCTTGAAGAAGAAGGTGAACACCTTCTTGTTCAAAAAAGATAACCGTGTGTATTGGGCTTAAGACTGCTTTTCGCGTGGATAACTCTAGCTATATTATCCTGCTGCAGAGTTAACACTACTAGCAGCTTTGTCATTCTAACACTTGATGACTTAACTACCTATAAGTAGGGACAGGAAAATTTAGCGAATTCAATGACCTGCATGTTAGAATCAACTATACTATACTATACATACTCAAGCCCCGACCATTTGTCCACTAGCTGCTACTCAGTGGTACAGCAGACAATGAACGAATAATTGGGGCTTGAGCATGCATAGAATAATGGATTCTAGCCTGCAGGTCATTGAATTCGCGACATTTTTCAGCCACTACCTATCTGGTGTACAAATAGGTTTTTCGATTAAAGCAAATATTGTCTGCTATGAGCACAGGGTACGTCAATTTCGCGGATTCATCTGGAAGCAGCCTAGACTTGTCAGTCCTATACACCCACTGGCCACAATCGATTATCTATTGGCTTATAACCTTACAAGCCGGTAGCAAGCGATGCCCTTCGCATTATTTCCTTATTTACTACTGGCTTGCAGTAGTCAAACGCGTTTCATAACAGCCGCCAGCAAGTCACAGACATGACAATGAAGTATACATAATTGGCGTTCAACCTGACCTGGAAGTATCTGCGAAACTTACGTACCTCTGGCTATGAGTAACACACGCGAGCAAAGTTGCGGGCGCACTGCTAGTTGTAAGGATAAAAATCAAACACGCTGCAATGCTGTTTGAGAGACAGGCAGACAATTGTGTATTGAATAGGCCTACTCTAATATTTGTTTGCTAAATATTAACAGGAAAATAAAGCGGTTTATTACAAAACTAAAATATATTGATTATACATGGAAGATTTGTATAAATATGTAAAAGTCATAATAAAAATTTCAATAAAGTAGCTGAAGAATGGAAACATAATTTTTCAATTCATTTTCTGTATTATGCCTGCCATATGGCAATAACTTCCTATAGATAAATCATTGCTGGTTTGTAGATTGCAAGTTTGATTCGGTTTAACACACAGCCTTGTGAATTGTAATTTAAGAACGATAAGCATAAATTACCATTTCAGTTATTTACAGGATGGACGTAATTTCTGCAACCTGACAAACTACTTTGATACCGTGAAACGGGGTGCTTAGAAACACTAGGGTGAATAGAAACCAAATTAGAAATTAATACCTAGCTGATACCTTTTACTTTAAAAAAATTTTAATTACTAACTATTGTTTGTAAACTGTTTTAACTTGCCTACCCAAAAACAGAATTAATACAGAAAATGTAGCTTTAACATTTTGTTCCTATTCACCCCAGTGTTTCTGATCACCCCGTTTTACGGTATTTTATGGTCGGAAAGTTACGGTTGTGTTGATAAAGCGAGAGAAGTTATAAAATGACCTTGGATGCCGGTTATTCTGTGCAAGTTTGAATAAGACGAGTACTTAAACTGTTACTTATCTGTCATCGTCAGCTTCTGATACGTGTTCAAAACAAGTACGTTGTTAAATATGCTGCATAACTTGTATTTTCTGTATTTTTCTGTAATTGTGGAACAGTGTGGCCATCAAAGTAAGAGACAAAAATAGTAAAGTAAAGTAATATGGCT
The DNA here is from genome assembly GCA_003012365.1 of Medauroidea extradentata. Classification (NCBI taxonomy): domain Eukaryota; kingdom Metazoa; phylum Arthropoda; class Insecta; order Phasmatodea; family Phasmatidae; genus Medauroidea; species Medauroidea extradentata. The sequence goes on along the minus strand of PNEQ01029179.1, from coordinate 24,710 downwards.
TAATGTCTCGTCGACAGCAAAGTAATTAGAGACTATTACACAAAACTTATTATATCAGCTCTTGAAAGTTGAGTTGTTTCGGTGAAATACCAAATTAAGTGCTATTGTGATGGTCTTGGACCTGTAAATATACATCCTTTCAGACTGTTTGCTTTCACTAAAATAACAGTGGTGGCCACACTCGTGTCGCTGCCAGGTCTTTTTATAAATGTAATGTCGTCTTGTTGCAAGTGGCTAAAATGCACAATTTACAAAGAAAATTCACACAACAGTCGCTGGGAAAATAGTAAAAACAGTCCAGTACCTGGCATGTAAACAAAAAGTGGTACTTCCGGCAAAGAATTATTTTTTGTACATACGCCGTGATCTAGAAAAATGTAGCCTGTGATGCAGGAAGTATGCAATAAAATCCAGCCAAGTAAGCCTCAAACACTTAGACTTGACTTGGTAAATTTGGCAACAAATTTGGTTTTGCAGATCTAAAAAAAAAAAAAAAAAACTGTTGAAAAAAATACATTAATATTATAAGAAACTTAAAAACCTTACGTACATGCTATAAGAAACACAGTGCGCATTGTAAAAGTATTCTTGCTGAATGATGAAAACGACCTGTTGATGAGGTACAGTTCTATGACAAGAGCGATGTTAACATGACCTTTATTGATTCGCTATGCTATTTAGGAATGGTCAATTTTATAAACACAAATATTTACAGGTGAAACAAGTTTATTTATTTTATTAAATATTATAGTTAAAATTTATGGATCAGTCGGGACCATTCACTGTGTTTAATTTGGGTAGTCGAATTTTTAGTTCCTTTGTTATTAATAATAGTCTATAAACACAAATACTTTAGTGCAAGGTGCAGTAAGAATGAAAAGAAGGGTCTCCGTGTGCGGTACCCGAGCCGTTGGTCATGAACTTTGGGGTCCATCTCCTGCTACCGAGTCTCTCCAACGGCTCCGGTGCCGCAGCTCTAACCACTGAGCTACTGAATCCCGCACTTTAAAGCATTCTTTTTAATATATATGAAATGAACGATTGTTGCAGTCTCCACTGATACAACAATGACTTTGTATTTCGACGACAGATTGCACCTTAGGTGGTTATACAGTCGATATTGTTGATTGTTTATAAATTGGCTGATAGATGGCAAAATGTGTTCACCCATTATTATTTAGCTAACTAATTGACGCTACGAGAATCCATGGCGGTAACTGGAACCTAGCGCAATAAGAACGAATATTAGCGTGCTCGGACTGAGTAGCATTTTTGATGAATTCTAGCAGATGTACGACTTGTAAAAGGAATTATATTTACGTAAATGACTCATGTTAGTTTTTAAATGTTTTGTATTTGCTTTCTGTAGGAACTGTTTCATCGACAGTGTTCTTACCTAAACGAGGCATCATTAAAAACACTTATAAATAAAGCAGTCAGTTTTCCCGCTAAATGACGGAGACGAGCTGTTATTAACGCCATGGTCTTTCATTTATTTCAAACAATTGCAAATAACTGAATATTTTTTAACCGAAAGGTTTGAAAAAATTTGAGACTGTTTACAGTCATACGATACAAAATTTTGCCAGAGTTTTTAAAAATAATGTACCGTTTGCTAGAAAAAAATTATTTTGCTTCATTTTGGCTTATTTTGATTCAGGGGCAAAAATCTAAAAATCCGTTTGGTGGATTGCAGCAGAAAATTTCAAATACAATTGATAATGTATAATTATTAAAGTTGTACGAATTAAATTTTTGATATATGCATTAATTTGCGTTATAAAATATTTTCGAAACCACTGCAAAACTAAAGAGCGAGGCCTTAAAAGACTATTGTGCTAGTAGGGTGTTATTAAGGTGTGTTTACAGTCAAGCGACAGGTCCCGCACACAATAATAAATTGTAGTATTTTAATTACATGACAACCAAGGCTGTTACTGCAAATCTATCTCTAAATTGCATAACGTTCAAGGGATGATCTATGTTTGGTAAATTTAGTATATATTTTCAACTGTTTAAAAAAACATCCTTTACACACTGTTAAGTCACAAATTGTAAGAAAGAGAGAATATGAAAACATAGTACAGAAAGATAGAGAGGTAAAATTGTGAAGGAAAGGCAAGTGATTACAAATTGGAAAAAGATTCTGAGGGGAACATATTAAAAACAAAAGATAAACGAGAGACAAGGCTTTCATTGAAAACGAGAGAGATAAAATCAAAGGGTTGTATTTATTTTGAAGTATATTTGTTTTATATATCTTAGTCAGTCTTTTAGACATGAGTGGTTTGGTTTGCAGACCAAAATTCGTTTGCCTAGGAATTAATATGTTCTCTGTTAAATTGGTCAGTTAGCATTTAATTAAAGATCCTGGCGAGTTCTTGCAAATCTTGCTGCACAGTTGGCTAAACCATTTTGGCTACACAGTCTTTTCTCGTACGATGGCTTGCAATGGAATTTTCACTACTTAAAAATAGTAAGTGTTCATCGTAAATTTAAACTGATGAGATTACGTTTTCCTATTATTGTATCGTTATAATGTGATAACAAGCGTTCGTTATCAAATAACATGTATTAAATCAATAAACAACTATTGCCATTTTTCAATAACACCACGAACTTTGCTTTTTAATTTTATGTTCATACTTAAACAAGGGGCAATGTCCTGCGTATGCACTTTATATTGTAGGTCGAATTAATGTATACGCTTAAATTTATCGTGAGAAATATGCCTGTGGAGTTACATTCACACACACTCACAGAAATACAAAAATATAGAAAGTTATTTTGTAAGATTAATTTTCCAGTTCTCATCTATTTTGTTTACAATAATTTTGATATGATGCTTAAATATTTGAATTTTTCCACTGGCATGTTATCATTTATCAATTTGATTTAATAACTTGGTGTCCATATGTAAATACTAACACGAATATATACTAATAAAATTAAGATTATAGCTAATGATAATTATATATATATATATATATACACGTATACAAACACACGGTAATATGGGTGACTTTGGCTGTGTGGGGTAATTTTTTATGATAGGCTTATATTTTTTTTTCGCAATTGTCGACTGTGACTAAATATCGATTAAACGCCGTGTGAATATTTATTATCTGGAATTTATCGCAGGTAAATGTATTTATTCAGGGCTATTATATAGATTTTTGTAATGCCCTGCAGTCACCCTACATGTCCTAAGTCACCCCGCTTACTGTGAATATGTGTGTATGTATATGTAGGTCTTATATATATATATATATATATATATATATATATATATATATATATATGTGTGTGTGTGTGTGTGTGTGTGTGTGTGTGTGTGTGTGTGTGTGTGTGTGTGTGTGTGTGTGTATACAGCTTGACTTTCAAAATAACTGGCAATGAGGGAATACTCAAAAGCAGACTAAATTATGTCAATATAAGTTATGCTAGTGCATAATAATCCAGCTTCAGTGGATGAAAATACAAGCTGACCAGTAATCAGTAGGCTCTGAGTGTAGGGTGGATATATTTCTAATTTCTAAATGGCATTGATTCCACAAGTGTACTAATGTCGTCATATACTATCTTACGCTGAGTGTTTTCGCTATAAACATATAAGTTAATCTTGATATCTTACGGGGTGGAACAATTTGTCTGGGAATCGTTAGCCTGTAGATACATAGAGATATAAAGTTAAGGGTTACTAATGGATCATCTTCACAACTCGCTAAACGATAAGAAGTATCCAAGAAGCAAGTAACCAGCATACTGTTGGCAAACAAACGTTGGTATAGTGCGGAGCCGAGGAGAAGGCAAGGCTCAGATATGCGACTGGGTGGTGGGGACAAGCGCAGCGCTATGTGGCCCCCACCACCACCCTGCCGTTTTGCCTTGCCTTCTCCTTAGCTCCCTACAATACCGCTCACACAAACACCTACATCTACAGAGAGAGAAGTAGACAGAACAGTAAAGAGAGGAGAGAGAGTAACGGTAATTTAAGCATCAGCTCATAAACCTCGAGATTGGTCGTCTATATGCACCTAATGCGTACAAATTATCGGATGTTAGCGCTAAATTTCAGAAGTATGTAGACTTACGATTAATCTCAACGACAACAACACCTTGTTTGTTCTCTAGACACTGCGACAACCAAACAACTCACTTCTCGCGGCCATGACGTCTTGAATGACAGCCTGGGTAATATTTCACGAATGTTTTAAGTGTGTGATATGACAGGAATTAAGAAAAGCTCCGCCTCTTTGAAGTTATACCTAATCATCAATGGCAGTTTACATTGTACATAATCTTGACACTCTAAATCTGCAAGCATTGCAACGAATGTAGAACTCATAAAATAAATAACCTTACAGATACTTTGGACTGTTTCTGAGAATTTATTTATCATATGTCATTTTCTTTGTCAAGCTGTATTGTATATATTCATTTACCCGCATGTATACCAAATATTATAAGAATATTAAAATCATCTACTTTCTTGACATTATTTTCGCTATTATTGTAGAAGTATTGGAAGCTAGTCACTAATTATTGTAATCAATTTTGTTAATATAATTATTAAACTAAAAAAAATTCACATTTTATGTTTTTTATAGTTAATACTCGTTGACAAGATAATAAAAATCAAGCTAAAAACATGTATGTTTGATAGCGTGACCTTTATTGGTTCACTATGCTATTTAAGAATGTTCAATTTTATAAGCACAAATATTTACAGCTCTTTCTATTTGACACAAATACAATTCTTTTTAATTATATAACTTATCTAAAAAAAAGTGTTAACTCTACAAACAAAATGTGTTGATGTAGCAGCTAAAGTTTGCTGACTGTTCAGTAGGCTAATTCAGTGATTAAATATTCTCTGTGTTAACATCCTGTATTTAGGCAATGCTGATAACCGCCAGAAATTGTAGACGTCTGAATAATTAACACTATAAGCCACATCGAAACTGATGCCGTCCAAACATGAGAGTACTTTTTCTGATAAAGCGCGAAAAAATGTTACTGACGACACACATGACTACTTATTTGATTAAATATTAGATATTATAATTAAAACTTATCACACAATATCATTTTATCAATATTTAAGATGTTTTAAAACGGTTTCGGAATCTATATAAATAATATTAATATAAAAAAAAACAGCTAGATGGAGCAGTCGGGGATCGAACCCGGGACCATTGTGTTTAATTTGGATAGTCGAATTTTTAGTTCCTTTGTTGTTAATAATAATTTATAAACACAAATACTATAGTACAAGGTATAGTAAGAATGAAAAGAAGGGTCTCCGTGTGCGGTACCCGAGCCGTTGGTCATGAACTTTGGGGTCAATCTCCTGCTACTGAGTCCCTCCAACGGCTCCGGTGCCGCAGCTCTAACCACAGAGCAACGGAGTCCCGTACTTTACAGCATTCTATTTTATCTATACGAAGTGAACGATTGTTGCAGTCGCCACTGATACAACAATAATTTTATATTTCGACGACAGATTGCACCTTTAGGTAGTTATTCAGTAGATACTTTTGATTGTTTATAAATTGACTGATAGATGGCAGAATGTGTTCACCCATAGTTGTTTAGCTAACTAATTGTTACTACGTGAATCCCTGCGCACTAATGCGAATATTAGCCTGCATGGACTGACAAGTGTTTATGATAGATTCTAACAGATACGGAACTTGTACTGTACCGTATACGGAGTTCCTTCTTTTCATACTTACTGTACCTTGCAGTAAAGTATTTGTGTTTATAGAAAATAATGAAAATCAAAGTGACTAAAAATTCTAATATCCCCATTGAACACCAGGGTCCCAGTTTCGATCCCCTGTTTTCCATGATCCGCTGTTTATTTTTATATTTTTATTATTATTTATATAGATTCTGAACCCGTAAAAAATACTTTAAATGTTGCCATAAATATATTGTGTGATAAGTTTTATTTACGTAAAGGTCTAATATTAATGTTTTTATTTAGTTTTTTCTGTAGGGACAGTCTTAACGATGCTGTTTTTACCTAAACGAAGCATCATTAAATACACTTATAAATAAAACAGTAAGTTTTCCCGCTAAGTGATGGAAGCGAGGAGTTATTAAAAGATGATTATGTTACCAGGATGTTATTGACGTGCTCTTGCAGTAAGTGACAGACCCCACGAACAATAATAAATTCCAGTATGCTATTTAAATAACGTGTCAATCATTGCTATTTCTTTACAATTATACTTCTAAATTGCGTAACGTTCTAGGGATGAACTATGTTTGGTATATCTAGTATACATTTTCACCTCTTAAAAAAACATCCTTTGTTCACTGTCAAGTCACAAAGAGAAAGAAAAGGAGAGAGAATGAGAACATAATATAGAAAGATAAAGAGGAAAAAAATGTGACGGAGATGCAAGTGATTTTATATTAGAAAGAGAGTCTGATAGGAACATGTTAAAAACAAAAGATAAACGGGAGGCAAGGCTTCCATTGATAACAAGAGAAGAAAATAAACGTGTTGCATTTATTTTGATATACATTGGTTTTAAATTCTGATACAGTTTTTTAGACGTGGTAGGTTTAGTTTGTCAGAACAAAATTCATTTGTTGAGGAATTAATATATGTTCTCTGTTAAAGTTGCTAGTTGGCATTTCATTTGAGATCTTGGCCAGTTCTTGCATTTATTGATGCACAGTTTGCAAAACCAATATGAATCCACAATATTTTCTCGTACGATGGCTTGCAATGGATTTTTCACTGCTTTTAAATATGAAGTTTTCATCGAAAATAAAACTGATGAGATTACGTTTTCCTATTATTGGATCGTCATTTTTGCGGAACTGATGTTGAAGCCCCATAAATGGTGAAATCAAGTAATCGATATTGTATGAAATGTGTTCTGCCGAATACATTTCAATAATATAGACATACGGATAGTAATCGATTTACTTAACGTACAAAACTCTTAATGTAGTATATACAAAAGCGAAAGTTTTAAGTGACTGCAAAATTATATATTACATTGGATAAATAATTGTGTTATTACATACTATTTAATAAAATCGTTTGATGTGTCTCTCATGTATTAATTGAAGGGAAATTTTTAAAAAATTCATGAAGCAATTTTAATTATGCTTAATAGTTGCAATGGTAACATTTTCGGTCAAAGTTATTGATCTGATTTTTGCTATGCCATGGCGAAAGTAATATTTAAATAAATTTAGTCAGTTGCTGGGACATCCATCGTTGAGTAAAATTTATTTCTCTCTACTTGCGTGAATAGAAAGCCAGTGCTCCCTCACATGTTGGTTAATATGTATGATTATTCCTGAAACTAATATGATAGCATGTTGAAGTAAGATTTACTCGGTAAAGTACATACACTGCAATGTGCGATTCCGTTCGGCAACAAATTTCAACAGTTGAGGCTGTGTGTCATTAAAGAGTTATATTTTATTAACCTCGTTCAAATATGGAGAATCAACCTATAGCATCAATGCGCCGCCGATATTCTACCTGTCATTAGGCGGATGGTTCGTTAGATTGGCCAAAAGTATTTAACAAAATCATAACTGGCAGACATATCATAGTTTTATTGTACTTCATTAACGCCTTCTCGGTGTAATTTTTTTTTTTTTTATGTTTTACAGAGCTCTTTGGCAAAATGACTGGAAAACCAAAGCGAGGCCCAATACATTTTAAAATCGGAATAATTAAAGTGTTTACACAGCTACTGCAACTCAACACAATTTTCCGAAATGAACTACATCACTCAATTTAGTTTCAAAAACCTGACGGGGAAAATAAAGACGGAATTAGAATGCTTTGCAGTGCATCTCAAGGAAAAAAAAACTGTAACACACTGGCAAGCATTTCCCACAATGGATACAGATAATTAGTTATTGTTTCCTGAACGACAAGTAAACCAAGTCTACCAAATAAATTAACAATTTTAAGTAATATCACAAAAACCTCAGAGGTGGACAATATGCTGTGTCAACATCATTCTACTTCATAGAAATTACAAATATTTTCATGACTTAGTATTTACTGTTAGAAAACAAAAACTAAAAACAAAATAACTTTTTACCAAGTCGGCCATATTTTTTTACACAAGTATATTGTATTTGATACCCGATTGATCTATCACGCATATATATATATATATATATATATATATATATATATAATATGTGTGTATATGTAGGTATATGTTTATATACATATATGCATAGTACATATACATATAAACACATACCTATATGTATACACACATATGCACATACAAGGTTAGTCAGGGCGAAATGTGTTAATTTTGTTTGGCGACACCTAAAAAAACTATGTCGAAAATGTGTTTTCAATTTGTCTGTTAAGTGTATATAGGGAGTAATTCTACCCTGGAAATATAAAGTATATTTTAATAAAATTAGGAAAAATACTTGAAATGAAATAACTAAAATGTGTACAGTATCAAATAAATTACTTTTCTTGGATGTAAGTAATTTAGTTTGGTAATATCATTGGTTCATCTTTGTTCGGATTCGGCATGATACTTCATTTATGCATCTAACTTCGGAACGCTTCACTGCAATTAATATTGTACTACAGAACATCAAACAGGCGATAAGGATTATAAAAAGGTCGTCTTGTCAGAAATTGTTAGAGTTGGCCATTTTCAAGAAAATCGTGTCTCAAATTATTGCATTTATGGTAACGCCTGAAACATATGCAGGCATCAGGACGTTCTTGCAAGGCGTTTAACCAAGCTATTAGCAAATATCGTAAAAGGACAATATGGGTAAGTACAGCTTATTAGCATTGTTAGAGCGAGAGACGTTTTATCAACGGCGTGAACTGGAAACACTAGTAATATTTGCATTCTCACATCTCTATTTTCTATGGTGTTTATACATTTACGGACTAAATTTATCTTGAGGCCTATACACAATTGAATACTTTAGCATTTTACTTTACGTTTCCGTTACTTTATGTATTTCGTCAATACCACAGTCGTAGAAGTGCAGGTCTGGACACTCGCCTATCTACCAAAGTATTTTGTTTGATCCCCTTGTTGTTTGACTGTAGTTCACCAAGTTACCGAGAGTGTTCTGCATCTTTGGCGCTGGAGACAGGGCGGTCGGGCTCAAACTCCGCCCACTTTTTCCATTGTTAACATTATAAAGAAAATAAAGATTGATGGAGCCATGCTTTAAAATTGTGAGCGAAGGAAGTATTTCATAAACTGATAAAAAATACGCTTTGATAAATTGTTTATCTTAGTGGGCGGAGTTTGAGTCCTACCGCCCGGATTGCAGCGCCAATAATGTATAGCATTCTCGGTAACTTGGTGAACTGCAGCCAAACAACAAGGGGGTCAAGTTTCCAGGCGAGTGTCCAGACCTGTTCTTTTACGGCCGTGGTCAATACACAATACAAACGTAAAGTTAAAGTAACGACAGTTGAAAAACTACTGGAAATCTGAATTTTGAAAACGGAAATATAGTAATATAAAACATTACATATTTACCGTGAAAGCATTTCACGCAGATATTAAAAATAATACACTCAATTATTAATATTTATTTTATTTACTATCGTATTTTTCAGAACAAAAGCAACGCCATCTATTGACGCAACTTAAAGTTTTACTAATATTTCTCCAACGCTACTTACAAGGATTTTCGAGTACATTTAAGAAAAAACCTGTAACTTTTTAACTAAATCCTAATGCTGTAGAACAAAACTGTACTCAGAAATAAAAATTTTTCGAAATTCGTCTTTGAAAGCTGTTAAAAAAAAAAAAAAAATCTGATTTCAAATTATTATCTGTACGGCTAATACCCGTTGAGATATCGAGATGATTTTTTGATAAGAATGAAGCTTATGTAAATATGTACAAATAAAATTCAGGTTTTTATTAAATTCGAAAATTAAGTAGGTGAAAAACAGTAAAATATGACAGTCTCCCGAAAAAAGAGAATGATCACGGAGAAATAATTCAACAGTCGTTTCTTTTTGCCAACCTACTCATAAGTAAAACCTATTTGGCCTGTAGTCACTACATACGAAAGAATTATCATGGCATGCCTTTAACATTCTCTAATGTATTGTATAAAGTTTGTGGTGTGGAAGGGGTGAGGTTACGTGTTCGTATCCCGTGCAATACTTTGCGATGGGAATTACTATGACATCATATGAGCATATTGCGCGCTCTCTTTACACTTAGCTAAGACAATATATAGTTCACTGTTATTGAGTACGCTAGCTGTTAAAAGCCTTCATCACATATTTTATCCAGAGTTACAGTTTACATTACATAATTTCACGCGGGCGACGCCGCAACCTCCGGCTAATTTATATATATATATATATATATATATATATATATATATATATATATATATATATATATATATATGCAGAAGAACACAGTTTTTTCGTGCATTTCAAAATAAATATATTATAACAGAACATTTTCATAAGTTAAAGGTTTTTTATTAGTGCGTATGCAACTGTTATACTGTCTCCACATTGTTCAATTGTTAATTTAACAATGAAGTATCGCATATGACATGGAATTTCATATTAGTTGTAATATAATATTATTCTTAACATTTCTTTCTGTATCAATTTGAAATGAAAAATGTAAGTACCAATGCGTATTCGAATTAAAATACATAATTTAAAGTTAAAACTCTAAAACAGTTACTACAACAAATAGTCCTTGAGAGTTTTACTGTTTTTGTATCATATTTTTCAGAAGTCCTACGACAAACTTTGTCAAAAGGTGAATTAATTGGAAATGTTTCATCTAGTCTCACTTAGTTTTATGGGCAAGTACACAGCAAGTTAAATAAGTGACAGTATGACACGGACTTAAAGAGCAGGGAGTTGAAGGAAAGCCTTAGGTTGCTGCTGGGAGGAAGAAGGAGGCGGGTCGTGCCAATACGTTTACCGGAGTTGTCGCGCAACAAACAACATTATGCAGGACACAGACCAGCTTTCAGGAGCGCCACGAACACTACTCTACACTAGGATTGGGATTTACTGAGGGAAGAGAGTGGGGATATGAGATCCCTCACTTACCCGTACATAATGATATGTGTATATATATATATTTTTTAATTTATGTTACGTACCTACTGTACCTATATTTTAATTACCTTGCTTGAAATGGAAACTGAAAGTATTTGCTAGCTTTAACCGACTCGTAAAGCCTAGCACACATGCCTATCTTTCTTGAACAAGAAGATGGACGCCACCTTGAATACATGCTCCATGAATGCACCGTATACACAGTGGTGCATGCGTGCTTGCTTGAATGTTCCTATAGCCAAAAGACAAGTCCAAAATATGAGGGGCCTTTTTTTCGTTTTTTTTTTTTTTATTTTTTTTTTCTACGATTATTACTAACAAGGATATGGAGTTTGTCATTTCAAATGATAATATACTGTACATCAGTTACGTACAGGATAGAAACAGATAATTGTTGTTTCAGATTGTATTTTACTCTCAAATAAACAGTATGCGGATCAATTTACGTATGTAATGTGCCAAATAAAAACATAACGACTTGCACAAGAAAGTGAATGAATGGAAATTAGAACTGTCTCTAAACGATTTTAGCTAGAATGCAAGAAATTGTATGCAAGCTACTAGCATACAAGCTGGCCAGTCACACAATGCATGTCGGCTCGAACAAGAAGGTGTACATCTTCTTATTCAAGGCTGATAACCGTGTGTACTAGGCTTAAGAATAACACTCGAACTCAAGTGGGCCATCATTTGAATGGTTTCTGAATATATCACTGTTTTGAAATAGTGTTCGAAACAAATCGGTGTCAGTGACTGCATACAGGATGAAAGAAAAACATTTAACCCACAAACTCCGGGAGGCTGCAAGGAACTAAAAAAAGAAAACACATGTATATAACGTCACGTCACACATGACATACTGATTTTCGAAATTTCAAATCTAAACAAGTCTCTTCATCGATGTAACCGATGTGTATGTGACAGTAGAGGAATTTTGAACAATTTTTTAACTGTTTGTGACTGTCAAGACTATCGATAAAATTGAATGTTTGTGTCCTGTTAGGTCTAACTTCTCGTAAAACAATGCCCCACAGAGCTATGTTACATAAAAAAAAGTGTTGGTTTTGATGCCCTGTGCAACCTCCCCTGGTTTATCGGTGTAATTTTTTCCACACATCTTGATTGTCTAAACTGCAATAAGTTATAAGTGTGTTTAACGAGCAAACAATACATAATTGCAACTTAATGTTTCAAACTGAGAACTTTATCCGAGTAATTTGTTCACTGGAAACGCCGGACATGTGTTATATGTTAAGGCACTTATCGAACCTTAATACTTAATCTTTTTCCGCGCTAACACCTGAGAAACAATCGCTGTTAGCACGTAAGTCGCTTATAAATGAAAGCGTTAGATTGATTAATTAATTAATTTAGAATGTTTATTTACGTCACCTTGGTTTTATACCGTTAGACTTGGTAAGATACGACATAAATATCCATGCACGTGCAGGGATTCGAACCCAGGACCTCTCGCACCACAGGCCGGCATGCTACCGACCACACTACGGAGGCCGGCGCGTTAATAGGGTTAATCAATAAGTAACTGTATAAGTTGAAAATTTTTTTGTACGTGACAGATAGACATGATTGTCAATAATGAAACGAATGGTTTAATTCAGTGGCGGGAATGAGATTCGTAAGAGGATTTAAGAGACTCGACAATATTTGCCGTGTTTGACATTGAAACGTAAGATGTACACAAGACTCTAGAAGTAGTTGTAATAAGTTATGTTAACCACAAACTAGAGGAATTATTCGTGGGATTTTACCATTCAGATAAATATAGTTGTAAATCACCAGGCAATTTATTGAGACTTCATCGCGATTGGATACACAAAACAAAAACAAGCTCAATGCTACGTCGAAGAATTTAACTTGTGAGGGTCATAGAAAGGATTTTTTATGAGAATGCAACCTCTTTCAGTGTACAGTACAATCATTTGCAATATCTTCATTGTGAGTTGTTTCACAGAGGTGAAATCAGTAAGAAATACAATTTTAATATTTCAGACATTGTACATCTTTATTGAAAAACTAAACGAACTTCGTGTCGTCAAAAAATGCAAGAGCACAATAGTTATCCGTTGTGGAACAAAGCTTTGCAGTCTCTTAGCGAAAGCAGATGGTTTTGTAGTGTAGTATCTGTACGTTCATTATTTGACAATTTTAAAACATCCTTGACAACTTTGAACGAAACTGCAGCATCGTATCACATGGTGGACTTCAACTCCTTGATTGATCGTTTATTGCTACGAATAAGGGTCAATGTAGCGTCCTATTTAAAGCCCTTCAGATCGGTAGGTGAGCTATAAAACTGTTAAAAGTGTGGCGAACAGTACAGTTATTTAAGTTTTACTTTCTTTCGGCTGTTCAATCACTCACTGAGGTAGCCAAACAATATGGTTTTCAAACAGCATAGTTACCAAAATAAGTGAAAATACAACAAAAATAGATCGTTTGAAAATTTACTAAACAAATACACAGATGTAAGAACAAACTGAATTAATAGTAAGGAGACTAAATTGATTAAACAGTTAAATAATTATAATTTACCTACCTTCCAGTTAGGTATAAAAGTATTATCAAAGAAAAATCTTCTGGGCGGACAAATTTTTATTCATGGTTGTATTCAAATACTTGCGAAACTACATCAACATTTGCCCCCCCCCCCCCTCGCCCCTCAAATATAAATTATGAAATCCCACCTACTATGGTTTTATTCAATTTTCCTTTAAAAACAAGTGCAGATTGCAGGAGGCCTTGGCTTTCCAGGTTTCATACTTGGCCATTTTCGTTTCCTTAAAGAGCCAATAAATGTGATATTCGTATCCACACAAACATTTACGCTGTGTTTTCAATTACTGTGCACTTGGTTAACTACTTAATGAAGGTGAATTATTTGATGTGCCGTCCATTTAACTATGTGGGAGAGTATTTAATACATTCTGTATGGTATAATAACGTCATTAATAAGTAATAGAAAACAACCTTACCCAGTCAAATATTTTCTTTTGAAACTCATTTACCGAGTGAAAAACAATACAAATATGTTAACTTAGCACTTAATTGACTTTCAGCTTTTTGCAGCCGACATTTTTTATTAATTCATATAACAAAGTAACAAAACTACATAACTAAACCGGACTTGCATTTTGCAAGAAAATAACACTAAAAGAAGTACATTTATCGAATATATGATTCCGTTTTCCATTTCAGGACGTTTATTGTTTACGAGAGCTACTTTGCGTAAAGCAAGTCAAAATGATGTGCTGTGAAATTTTATCAATTACAATTTGTAAAATTGAACCGTAAAAAATTTGTAGGCCTATGCTAAGTACCGATCATATTAATTTCCCAAAACTAGCATTAACCCCTGAGTACTCAGTATAAATCGCACTTGCACACTAGCAACCAATTATAAAGTAGAAGGCAATCTGTTTTCCGTATTTCAAGTTGTGAATTAGAAACTGCAGAGTAGACTCGATCGTCTAACAGTATATGAAGCATGTATTCTCTACTTACGTGGGTTCAGAACTGAGTGTAGGTTATCGAAGTAACAAGCAGAGAGCGCTCCTGGGGTGACATAGGCGCCCCGTGGTGTCTGGACGCCTTATATATACGCAAGATGTGAGGAGGGCGGGGTTTATTTCCTCGCCCCTCCTTCTGATCTCCTTAAACCAATCGTTGCTCGCAAAGAAAACATCTCGTATGCGATCGTTTGCAGTAGTTTCTGCCATTAGATATTTCCCGCTGCATTTTCTCGCTACAGCTACGAAATAAATGTAAAATGAATAATTTATCTTTGAAGTATGAGCTGAAATTGTTTTTTTTTTCACATAAATAATCTTAGGACTATTATGTTTAACTGGAATATCAATAATAGATCAAAAAAATTTGTTCAGGTTTTTTTTTTTTTTAATGAAAAGTTTCTTCACTTCAATGATGAGAGACTGATACCGAAATTACCTATTCTATACTGAGAAATATTTTGAACGTATTTTTATTTAATTGTTTCCGATAATTTATATTTCACATGTTTTCGAAATTAACAATACACACGACGAGTAATATCAAACAATACAAGGATAAACATCCGCAATCTTAAATAGTGTTAATCTAAGGTTCGTTGACTGCTACATCACATAAACTTCAATATTATAGAACGTAAATACATTTTACCAGTAAAATTTATAAATTTATGTAGTGTTAATATCAGAGCTACGTTTTCGACAGGTTTGGTATATAAACTGGGCGTGTTATGTTCCTCCGCAGAAATGATTTTTTTTTTTTTTTTTTTTTATGATTTATCAATGCGAAAACTTTTAGTTTTACCTTGTAGGTCTAAACAAACTCTCTCGCACGTAATGGTTATCAAATCTTTCATTAGGTGATGCTTAGGGGCAGTTTTCCTTTTCTTTGGCAATGGTGACCTTGATCAGGGAAGAAATATGCGATATAGAGAAAAATGCAGTATAAAGAAACCTGTAATAAAATTTTGAATTTTTTTCGGTCTTATATTTTAAGATATTGCAGAGTGATGAAAAACCCGTTTTAATTATGTTTAAGGCCTCGGAAATTGTGTTCGTACGTCTCTTGCCCCTCGTATGAAATGCGTTTTTGCCATCGTGTAACATCTATAGGTCCACTGGTTTCGGAATGTTTAAATACACGGCCTGGTTATGTTTGCGAGTGTGTAGTAGATAAATAACGTCAAAAGCAGCGTTTTAAATCTGCACCTCTTGAATATCAATATGGACAGATAGCAGAACAGCAATTCAAGACAATGAAATTAGACAACTTTGTGAACAAACCCAGAATGATGCATTTGTTAAGCGTAATCTGTAGTCCCGCAATTAAAGGCGTTAGCTACGGTTCTTGAGAAATACGTTACTGTAAAAATTGTTTACTCAGAAAGTTGGTGAAATCTATTATTTAAGGTTGCTGGTTTTTTTTTTTTTTTTTTTTTTTTGTGGCTTTGAGAAAGCTGCAATTTTAAATGACTGAATAATATAATGTTCTCTTTAAGAAAGCGGTTCACCGAAGAAAACATTCAAATTGTTTTAGTATTTTTTATACTTGAACGAGTTATTGTGTGGTTTGTAGGCTTACATTGTGACTATTTTTTACTGTCATAAAATTTTTCTAGCTTTCATAGATTTTATATAGTGACACGTGGAAGTCCGAATTTGCGTAAAACGATTTTATGCAATAGAGAAAAATCAACTGGCTTACCAAAATAAAGTACAATGAAGGTCAGTGTCACGGACTACGTTAAAATATGTATAAAAATCCCATTGAATTTTTTTTGTATTAAAAAGTACCTATTGAATTTCAAAGAAATTGTTAATTTTTCCGTAATTAAAAAAAAGTAAGAAATTAAATGCCGTTTTTATACGTATCTTGACGTAGCCTGTGTCACTGTTTTTCAGTGAAACTCATTTCATTTCGGTAAGTGAATTGGTTTTCCTTTCTTGTATAAAACCGTTTTATGGAAATCTGGAGTTTGACATGCCACTATACCTAAACTATGAAAGCTAAAAATTGTCATTACTGTCAAAAGTAGCCGTAATGTATGTCTACAAATGAAACCGTATCTCGTACAAATATGAAAGTTATCTAAACAATTTAAAGTTTTCTGTAACGGACTCCTTAACTTGGGGCTCGGATCTGCAACAAGTTTCATAAGATCGCATATCTTGTTTCTGATGCAGTCGATGGAATTATACAGTAATTGCTTTAGAAGTACAACCAAAGGCGCATATTAAATTGATGAGTGTAGGTAGGTCAGCCAAAATTTCAAGCTTTTGGTGTTTGAAATATTACCCCATGTAAGTTTACCTGGCAACTGATGGCATCTCTTTCAACTAAAACTAATATTATATTTAGATATAAGCATAAAATAGGTTTGAAGTTCCCCAGAACACAAATCGCAAAACCTAACTTCAGATTATTATAATTTTATGTAATGTTTACGGCATTTCACTTTTTGATTACTATGTGTTTTTAATTGATTAATTTTATTTTACCTTAACGATTGAGATCTCTAACTATAGGATTAATTTAATAATCACAGTTTTATAGTTACGTAGAAATTTTTTTAAAAATATGAAACAGTTTCCTCCCAAACCCACATAATAATAATAATAATAATAATTATTATTATTATTATTATTATTATTATTATTATTATTATCCTGTATAGAATGTAGTATATTTAAATCTGTTGAATTTACAGGAACTAAAATGTAAGATACAAATTTTAAAAACCAATACAACGTAAAGAATTAAAAGACCACACAATGGTTGTTTTAACAATAATTTAACCTTTTTAATAGTAATAGAAGTTGCATATCGAGTGTATTCGTATGGATAATCAGGCCAATAACTACCAGAGCTTATAACTTGATTATAAATAAGCTTGTAATTTTCCTATATCAAAGGAAGCAAGTATCTGGAGATAAATTATTTAATTTAAAATGAACAGTTAAAATAGAATCTGTTTGAAGATTTGTTAAAAATTAACTATTCTTGTTTATTGATGCATTAATTTGGATTGTATGTTAAGTGTTGTTTGCAAAGCCACATTTGAATTTTTTCGAGCTTACTAACTCCAGATAAAAATAAAAATAATAATAACAATAATAATAAAGCAATTTTAGCTTACATTTAAACTATGGTTATTTTAATTAATAAATGACTTCTACATATTTTTTATTTTAGAGAAACTAGGAACTATTTGATCATTAAAATTTAATTTAAGTTAAGGTTACATACATATAACTAGCAAAAGAAATTTTATTAGAACACCGCATTCATGAGTTCAGTTAGAACCACTTGTATCAAACACTTCGAAATTTTCTGTGTCTGCATTGTATGCACTGCTTTTTAATTCAAAGAAACGTCTAATTAATGGAACAATTTTTAATTAATATTTAATATCAAAAATAAAACAAATTACATTTTATTTTGCCTGGAACTAAAATTATTCGTTTTGATTGCTGCAGGTGGCTTATGATTTTTCAGTTAATATTTTCAAAAGTTTAAAATTTGTGTTTCTGTTAATATTTTGTTTATTTTATTTCGTCTTCGTGCATAAATGTTGTGCCTGTTCCTTTTTCTTTTTACAGAAAACAGCATATTCATCAATTTGTAAAACTTTCAAAATAACTTCTATTTATGCCCTTATTTAAAAGTGCAATCATTTTTTGTGAAACTATTTTGTTAGTAAAATTTTGCACTTTTTTTATTTTATAAAAAAAATGTTGCAGATACTTATTTGAGTTCCAAACAAGAAGATTAAAGTTTTATTTATTGGAAAACTCTTCTTTTTGTGGAGATGTTGAGGTCTTTCTTAGTCATAAAAGATATTTTAATTTTAATTAGGGTCTTTTTTGATAGAAAGATTTTTAAACTTTTGTATTTGCTTTAGAATATATTGTTATATTTCAAAATTAATCCTCCTCTTGCGAAGTTGAAATATGTTTTATAATTGTTTGTATAAAATCTGAATTATTTATTTGTTTTACAATTTGTACATTCTAACGCACGTCACATTGAAGGAGCTATTAATAATGAACTAGATCAGTTTTGTGCATTTTTAAGCAATCTGTAACATTTAAATTACCTATAATTAATCTTGACTGTTTTGTAGATTCAAATGATTTTTTCTTAATATTCCCTTTTAATAAATTTAACGTAATTCTGTAACATAAATACTGGCCCGTATTGATGCCACTTCAGACGACTCACCTCCCAAAACAGTGATTCTGATTCGCTTTCCGATACGTTAATTTCCGATTTCCGATTAATTTTCTAAAGGTACGCCTGTCATATCATTCCGTTGTTTCATCATACTAGTCTCGCTTCATCCTCTCCAACGTTTAAAGGTTGCTTTGTACCGAAAAAATTCGTAACCTCATAATTGTAGTAAATACTTGCCAACCCTTTCACATTACAACAATAGTAATTTCCATAAATAAAATACATTTCGGTTCCATAGTTTTTGTACAGGGGCATGTCAAAGGAGCGATTTGACGATATTCGTTACTTACCCAAAGTTAAAACTATTCAAACGTTATGAATGAAATAACGTAGAGTGAAAGTAACTGTATTAAGATTTAAAATCAAAATTTTATAATTTCACGTAAGAAACGTTTTGTACTAAAAAAAAATAATCTTGAATGTGTTTGTAATGGACAACGTTTACGTGGAAATAAAGTGTCAATCTGTAGCTTAAAAACAGTAACTTTCACTCTAAATTATTTCATTCGTACCATTTGAATAGTTTTTACTTTAGGTAAGTAGCGTAAATAATAAAATCGCTACTTTGGCACTCGCTTGTAAAAAAAATCTAACGGAAAAATATCTGATTATTGGGAAATTACTATTAATGTAGTGTGTTATAGGTGGACAGTGTTTGGTGAAATTATAAAATTACGAATCGTCAAGATGGCCGCCTGTCAGCCCCGAGCGATGTGCAGAGCTTCGGCCGTTACGATATTATTTGAATACTGCTCATCGCGTATGAGTAATGTGTGCTTAGGAACAGCATTCAAATAATTTTACAAACGAGTATATCCATTTCAGGTCCTCCAATGATCTCTATAGTTATTTTACACTGCAGTACAACTTAATCATTTGTATCACGACATAAAATGATAGGTTCACCATTGAAAGTATAATAGAGACGAGTTGATGGCGAGAAGAATTCACGCCAGTTCATTGACTTGCACATAGAGTCTAGTGTGAGGCGCGATGTGCGTGCTGTGTCGCTCTTACCGCTTCCGCTATTCTAGACCTATAAAGCACAAAGTACGTTCACCCAGGCGGCCACCTTAAGGACGCCGTCTACCACGCGCTTCAGATGTATCACAGTGTGTTCGTTAACAAGTTTTTATTCCATGTGTGCCCTTTGTGCCAACGTACGAAAAGAAAACAGTTCAGACAAGGTCGGTACCTCATCGTTAGGGCCCGGTAATTTTCGAGAAAATATTTTTGCCACACTTTGTTTCAGTGCCTTACGTGTACACTTGCAGCTCAACTTCATGGCTATTGGCAGACTGTTTTGTGCAGAGTCATCATTCATTTGACTGTGCCAATTAGTACACGGATAACTACAACACGTCATGTCTGTGATTTGCGGGTTTAACCTCCAGACGTTGTAACTTAAGGTACAGCATCCAATCACTGACCACATAGTAGAGATGCAGGTTAACACGTAAGGCGAAAACTACCGGGCCCTACTCATTGTCAATAAAAATACTGTTTCTAAGCCCTCCAACGTATCTAAAAACGGCATTTTTCAGACTGCCATACTTCAAAATGTACTGACTATATGTCCGCTTAGTTTCCAATAGAAAAAAAAAAAAAGAAATGACGTGGTGGCTCATTTTTTACGTTCGAACTTCGCTGCTTATTGGCCGTCCAAGGTTGTTGATATCAGCCCAGTGTATGTTTGGCTCCTGCATGTTACGGCATGTTTCCTATTATAGGCCGTTCACGATAAAGTGAGCACTGCATAAAGTTTTCTTTCAGCTGTTTTGCGGCCATCTGTACAATTTTTAATACAAAAATTTCCAGGTATAACTAAAAACCATTGAAAACGTTTGAAATGTCTCGAAAATTAACATTTATTAGTCCAATAAAATATATTTTTAATTAATTTAAAATTCTGCTCGGTGCTCAGTTTATAGTGGACAGCCTATAGCCTGGCTGCAAGGTACCCGCCTAACGCTGATTTTGTGGTAGGTGTTAGTTACCGCCATGTTGCTGGCCAGGGAAGTCATTTTGCAAACGTGACTTGAGTTTGACGTCCTACCGACTATTTCACCCAACGAGCTATATAGTTAACATAGAGGGGCGGAAACGCTTCCAAAGTGAA
Organism: Medauroidea extradentata; assembly: GCA_003012365.1. Lineage (NCBI taxonomy): Eukaryota > Metazoa > Arthropoda > Insecta > Phasmatodea > Phasmatidae > Medauroidea > Medauroidea extradentata. Next base: position 3,735 of record PNEQ01029179.1, on the reverse strand, counting down.
GCCCAATTGAACGGCTGTTTTGACCCCAGAAAACATGGCGAACAGCAGTGTGGCCAACATTATGTTAAAAATCCGTCATTATGTTCGCATAAAATCCGTTACTTTATAACTCCACTATATTCCCGCTAAACACAGGAAAAAATGCCAATAATTATTGCAATATATTATACTGTAATAAAGTTTAAATTAGTATAATCGCTCTCATCTCTCGACCGGACATAAGAGTCCGCCATTTTATCTAGAGTCAAAATACCACGTTCAATTGGGCTTCACCTCAGAGCCTTGGAGATTGCTGTTCCCGCCCCTCTATGTTTACTATATAGCTTGTTGATTTCGCCTCTGTATTATTAAATGTTCTGTGGCTTAGGTATGCTATACTAGACTACTGGAACATGTGTTTGTTGCTATCTATGGTCAACAAAACACTACTGTATTTTGTTCACAATTTATTTCGGCTGCAGCAGGGCCGCGGTTGGTGCACTGGACAGAGCACTCGCCTCCCACCAAGGCGATCCGGGTTCGATTCCCGGTGGGGCCGGTCCCCGAATTTTCGCATGTGGGAATCGTACCGGACGATGCCGCTGGTCGACGGGTCAGGTTTTCTCAGGAATCTCCCGTATCCCTCGCCCCTTCATTCTGGCGCTGCTCTGTAGTCACATCACGTAACCCCCTCACCAGCACCAAAGACCTATATGTGATGTACTAACCAAAATCTCTTCATTCCCTCATTTGGGTTGAATATCGCATGAAGAAATCCATCCCGACGAGACATTTGACTTTGAACCCTTTAACCACCAACGAGTTCACAAGTATGCTTGTTCCTTCAATACTTATTTCCTGTACTACTGCTTGTCTGATCGTCATATTCCGTGCGCCAATCACCCCGACCTGCTTTACTCCAGTAACCGGAACAACCGATAACTTATCATACTCGCCGCGCAATAGCCCGCCAGTCATCCTGTTATCTATCACCTCGAGACCCGACAATTTCCGGAATTCATTTGAGAAGATGTTAGCTTTCAAACTCCTGTACATATTAATTACATTCACGATCACTGCTTCTGAACATCTTCTTTGAGGACTGTTAACCAATAGCAGGCCTGCATTGAAACCTTAGAGTAATACCTCTATGATTGAAACACTCGCAGATTCCCGCGCCACTCACTGAAGCAGCAGCCAATGAACATGTAGCTGAAGTCATAGTGTATACTTTTAAGGTCGGATATTTTCTAGACACAACTCCCCCATTATTCGCCGTGGTTTTCTCCGCGTCCTCCTGCATTGTTGCCTCGTGTAGGCCCATTTCTAAACGATAGCTAAATTTTTGGGTGTAAGCTCTAGCATTTTTGTACAGTATACATTACTAGCACACAATAGCAATGCTAAATACGTATATTGTACCAGTACATGAGGATATTCTGCAATATTCTAACCTGGTCTAACAACACAGGTGTGCCAGATCGGCAACTGAAATATATACCGCTTCTGCAGATTTTGCCTTATTAAGTCACGTGACCATTACTACGGAGTAGATAATATCTACTACGTTTTCACAAGCGCCTTCTGGCGGCGCCGTAGTTTCCTGTTGCCTTCTAGTGTCGTGATGTCTTCACTGCATGTCGCGTGTCTTACAGATAGTCTATATCCTCAATTCGCACAGTTTGTTCACTGTTCGATTAGTTCGTTACGTTCATTCGCGGCTATCTGCGCGAACACGAAATAATCATGCGGGCTCATTGTTCTGAAACCCGAACTACTGTTGTCCGACTCGTTGCATGCTTAAGTTCAGTTCTAATCTAATTAAAGTTCGTTAATATATTACCGTCCATACATGTCTCGAACAAGAGAATCCACTCTGTGGTGAGATTCTTAAGGGCGCTGTCTACCGCAATTTTCATCACCATTTTTTTATTTTTTATTTGTACCAGATATTTTTTTTTTCTTATTTTAGACACAAAATGTGACTAAATTTGACTCTTATGAAATTTTTTTATCTCTCATAGTTTTCGCGTAATGGCTTGTTAAAGTCATATTTTGCATGTTTCCGTTTTAACGACTACACTAAAACCAACTGATATACCAAACTAAAAAAAAAATCACAGTGGATAAAGACATTGCAGGCTACAATGGCATGCTCATAAAAATTAAGAATAAAAATTATTTGTATTTTAAAAAAATGCTGAAACTGAAAATAAAAATTTTAAAAATTCAATATTTTTTTTAAAATGCAAATAATTTCTATTCTTTAATTTTATGAGCATGTCATTGTAGCCTGCAATGTCTTTATTCACTGTAATTTTTTTGAGTTTGGTATATCTGTTGGTTTTAGTGTAGTCGTTAAAAAGGAAACATGCAAAATATGACTTTAACAAGCCATTACGCGAAAACTATGAGAGATAAAAAAATTTTATAAGTGACAAATTTAGTCACATTTTGTGTCTAAAATAAGAAAAAAAAATAGCTGGTACAAATAAGAAATAAAATGATGATGATGAAAATTGTGGTAGCCCGTGCCCGGCTTGGCATCAGTCTCATTACTGGAAATTTTTTTTTTTTTATTTTCAACATTTATGAAGTTCTGAGAAGGAAAATATAAAATTTTTTACTACGTCGTGAATTATATTTACTTGGCGCTACAATGAAGCATCGCAGTTGAACTTTTAACGATTTAGGCCGCAATCTGTCAAACAAATTTAGAGTTAGTGGACCAGACGAGTGAGACGTGGTGTAGCGTGGTACAGAAAGTATTTTTTCATGTTTAACAATTAAAAATGTTTCCGATGCCTTCACCTACGAAAAGAAGACACGCTTCAAACTGTCTCTCTATGATTTTAAAAATGCCGTCCGCTTCTTAAAAACATGATTCCCAAGCTCCTCAAAAGTGCTTAAAATGGGTTTTTCGCATTGCTGTAGCTGAGAAAATATCAACCGTATTCGTAAAACTAAGCCATAGAAACCTGCATTGGACAATAGCACAAACTTTCCACATTCAAATAACAGAATCATCGCTTGGAGTCCCATTGAAAAACGGTTTCTACGAAAACACTGCGCGCTAGTTTAGACCTTCGCGCCTAGAGGCGATGAGGTGTTTGACGGACGTGTTATGTTCGTCTTATTGCCTTCCCCATGTCCGTGCCTCAAACGTCAAGAGAAAGCTACCGCCCACTAACTCTTAAGAATATAAAAATATTGCTGGACTAATTGCGGCCTTATTACGGCGTTGAATGTTCAACTGCGATGCATGTAATTGTAATGTAGCGCAAGGTAAATAGAATTCACGTTATAACAGCGGTTTTTCCCCCCCTCATTATTTCAACAAAATGGAAAATAAAAAAATCCAGTAATGCGACTGATGCCGGGAATTAAGGTGGTGGTTCACCAAGAAAATATCGTCACTCTTTCAATTGGGTTTTCTGTTGTTATAATATTGTCACGAAGTGATTTTTCTGATTTTAGTTTTTTGTTAAGATACCTTCATTTTTTGTTCAGATCCCTGCTTTAAATAATTCCTCACTTCAGAGTTTATTGAATTCTAGTTTTTTAATAATAACGGCTGTGTGTCTTTAGTTGTATTTTACAGTTTTTGTCTAATTCCCCCCCCCCTCCCTCTAATACATCAACTTATGCCTGAGATAGGCGATTGTTTCACGGTACGGCCGTGATACAGCTCACATAGGCCGCTGCTATCCCGAGTAGAGCTGGGTGATGTAATATTTAATCGTAATTCTGTACACA
>PNEQ01029178.1:32373-70378 GCA_003012365.1 Medauroidea extradentata | reverse complement strand
GAAACATGTTGCAAAAATCAAGGTGCGCACTATACACGAGTATATACGGTATTCAATACCCTCTTTACTTTAGGGTGCTGTGGCTGTCGACGAAACTGGACTAACAACAAATACTGGGTTACTGGTAACTACACGATGATCCCTCTGATCCTGGGGAAAGTTCACTACATTATGTAACTTCCGATAAACTTTAAGAGACGGGGAAGTGCATAATAACACTTTAGAACTAGCATTATCTAGGGTGTGTTCCCTTATGCTCGTGTGGTGCGGGAGCTGTGCAACAGTACCACCTCCTTACCAACCTCTTGACACATCCCAATGAAAAGGAAGGGGGGGGGGGGGTGAGGGACTCCTTTCGCAAGAAGTCACCTCAGGTGAGGTTAAGGGACTCCCTTCGCAAGAAGTCACCTCAGGGGGGTTGAGGGACTCCCCTCACAAGAAGTCACCTCAGTAGAGTGGAGGACTCCTTCGCAAGAAGCCAACTCCGGGAAATAGGGGGACTCCCTTCGCAAGATGCCAGCCCCAGGGTAGGACTGTGTGTGTGTGTTGAGAATCGGGAGCTCAGGGAAGCTGCCAGCATACTCTTTTGAGAGTGTCAGGCTGGCCTGGCCTGAAGGCTGAGCTGCTGATGACCGACTAGCTGGGCGCAGCACCCGCCTTCTCGAGGTGTGCCAAACTCGCAGAAAGGAAATACTCTCTCGTGGCACAAAGTTACTCTGTTACACAAATAAACTTCCTTACTTGAATTTTAAATGCACGTACTGCCGTTTAACACAATAATTAATACACAAACACATTTACATAACCATTACGTGTTTATTTCCTGTGATTACTGTTTAGTGCTCTTTTACAGAGTCCGTGCACGGGATTGGCACTATTGGTAAGGGGCTTGGCCGTATTTGTAAACATACACTGGTATAGGTTAAAAATGTTGCAAAGGCAGTTATACATGGAAAATAAACATTGCATATACACTTGGACATAAGTAAATACTGTATTAAAAATTAAGCTTCATCTTCAAAATCTTACGTGCTAAATATTATCCTTATGTGAAAATAAACGGCAAAGATACGGGTGAATACAAGTGCTCTTAAGCCTAAATGGTAAAGTGTTGAAAATCGGGGTGAGCGTTTACGTAATTTATAAGTGAATGTGACAGTGTTACGTCAACTTGAAGTCTGGGCTCAATAGCTGAAAAACACTGAATAATAAAATTACAAACTTTAAAGCGTGCCTACAAATTACAGGTTTACTATTCTCTATAAAATTATTTTAAGGTACAGCAGAACCCTGATTCAACAAAATGCCCCTGGATCCAAAGATCTAAATTGATCTAAAGGATCTAAATTGATGTTTCATTAAATCTTACTTAAAATTTTTAACACCCCCCTCACCCCACCCCCCTAGTTAAATTCTGGGGCATGTTTTGTCAGAATTTATAGTAACTTTACAAAAGTCTGTTAGCCAACAACACACAGCAGTTACACATATTAGTATCCCACAGCCACGAAAAAAAAAAAAAAAAAATTGGCAAAAAACTGTTAGTGAAACGCACGTTGAGCATGCACCTACATAATGATGACGCAACCACGAATTCTAATAATTTCAAGATCGTACTGAATGTGTTGGACGTAACAGTAAAACAATGCATTAGTGAAAAGAATTTTAAGTAGAAGGTAATTCTGGATACAACATGCACTAGACCCCCGATTTTACGAATACTCATGGTTCCTCTCATCACATTCGTAAAAGAGTAACAATTTTTGAAGGCCGAAAATATGTAAAAATAGATGCCTTATATGCCGGCAAATATGGTATTTGCAAACAATCACTAAAAAGGCAATCTGTTAACATAAACTTAGCAGAAGCTTGGCGGGATGGAAATGTTTCTGCCGCTAAATCGTATTTTGAAATACGCTATAGAGTATTTAGCGGGAAAAAGCTAAATTGGCTACTCTGAAAATAATCAAAATCTGCTGCCAATTTAACTATAAAATAGGCCTATAGAAACAACATTAAAAAAACCAAAACCTTTCACTTAATTTTTAAAATGGGTGAGTTACTGTACTCAAATGATTTACATGAACGGTAAATTACGTCATGTAATTCATAGTGAACAAATTTCTTTGAAGGTTTACAAATTTTTGTTTTTACCATTGGCAACATAGTGTAACATCTTTTTACTTGATAAACAATCATGAAATTTTTGTATGTACCTTATATCAACAGTACAATTAAACTTGAAAAGGGCGTCTGTACAGTTACTTAATATTTTGTGGGTGAAATATGAAACTTACTGACATATATTACCGCAACAAAATACTTTTTTTTCATTTTGTGAACAACTGTAAACTTATAAATAAGGACGGTGTTCTTCGTTCTTCAATAAAATTTGTTTTGCTTTTAAACGTCAACGTAATTAAAATGTTATTGTTATGTCAAGATTATACGGCAGAAGTTAGAACGTAAGGTAATTTTTATGTCTAATTTAGGTTTAGCAGGGGAACCAAATACTTAAATAGTAATTGAATCGACCCATCCCTAATGAAAACCATCATAAAAGTTTGCATGACAATGATAACAAATTTATAAGCGTGCCGGTGGCCATTGTAGCTTGTTGGCCACCACACTCGTTCAACAAACTGGTTACTGCTTGCTAAAAATACTTTGTACTAGAGCATTTCTATCACTGGTGAAACATATTATTTAAGTTTACGGAAGTAAATTTGATGTATAAAGTCAGCATTAATAATATTACATACAACGTATTTTTAAAAACATGCTGGTTTATCACGGGATGCAACAGAAAATAATCACACTGGACACCAATGTATTATATCGGCAATAGAGCCAGCTGCACTATTGCACAATCTGATGGAGATGCAAAGCACTATCAGTGTATTAGTTTCCATGCTGTCCACTGCCGCACTCTGAAGACCGGGTACCTACCGTATATACTCGTGTATAGTGCTCACCACTATTTTTTCAACACGTTCCAGGAAAAAAATTTAAGTGCCTTGCTAGCATGTAAAAAAAAAGTCATGGGAGTAAGAGACTATGAAGTAGCATGAAGGAGGCTACGATGGATGGGCCAAGGGGGGATGAGGGAAGGAAATGTGGCTAGCAAAGAAAAGAGAGAGGGAAGATGACATTCTCACTGGCTAGACCCCCCCTCCTCATCCACGAGATAACCTGCCATGACAGCAGAGCAAGCTTTTTTTTATTTACTGTCCAACCAGAGCTGAGGAGAAAGCAAGGCTCAGGAATGTGGCTGGAGGTGGCTACAAGTAGAGGGCTGTGTGGCCCCAACCACCACCCTGCCTTGCCTTGCCTTGCCTTCCCTCTCCCGGGGGGAAAAAAAAGGTATTACCCTTTTTTCTTCCTTTCTTTCCGCTTGGAAAGATAGCTGATCCCGAGACGAGACGTCAAAATTAACCTCTCATATTGTTTCTGCCCGCCACCCACAAATTTTCCTGCCACGTCGAACAAAAAAAATTGGGGTTTTAGCAGCGACAATTACAGAAGTTTAAGGTGGGTGGGGAGAAAAGGAAGAGGAGTACTGATGGAGGAACCGGGAGGCGAGAACATTCTCTCTCTCTGTCTCCTACTCCTAACAACCGCCAGTTTAAGACTACAACTCCACCACCCCCCGTCAATCACCACCCTTCATGCCGCCGCCTTTTTTTTCTGTATTTTTTTAAAAATATTTTCCATATAAAGTGTGCACTATACACGAGCAAATACGGTAGATGCTCGTTCCCTCGCCATCCGCCAGAGTGACAATCTAAGTGCAAGCTTGTGCAACACATCGTTGCTTGCTTGGCCGCGCGCACTCAGCTCAAAGTTACTTCGGCGGCAAAAGTTTTGAACAAATTAAAAAAAATTTTTTGTGTCTCGATCATGGTTTAAGACTATTTATGGAGAATTATGTATATTTTGCAACTAGTAAAAGTATATTTTAATAGACTTATATAAAAATTTATATTCCTTTGAATCAAAGTTACTTTATTCATTCATAAAATTTTAGTAAATTTTTGAAGGTTCCTAAAAATTCTTTCGTTATATCACAGTTTTCATTAGTCCCCCAGTTCATTAAATGGGGTAAATCGGGGCCCTGCTGTATTATAAAAGTCTCTACACTTAAATAAAAAAAATTGTGGAAACTTCATAATCTAGACGTGGACACTCACTCACTCGCATGCACACGCGTGCACACACAAACACACACACACTCTCTCTATCTCTCTTACTCTCTATGTTTATACACTAGACCCCCGATTTTACGAATGTTCATGGTTCCTCTCGTCACATTCGCAAAATTACTACCTTCGTAAAATCGAAAGCGGTCATCTTGCCCCCCCACCACCTCAGAGCCAACATAAAAACATAAAATTGCATTTTTTCTGCAAAGTGGCTCTAGTCGGACCCTGACTTCATAGCGTTTTGCAGAAAATAAATAATGTAATAATAGAAACATAAATTGATATCAGTAGTCAGAGGTCACACTGTTGAGCGATAGATATAACCCACCCTTGTCCCCAAAAAATAAGAAAACCGAGCTCCAGAGTGTCTTCTCTCAAGTGAATAGCCCGACTTCTGTAGCGTTTACTGAAAAAATAAAACAAGTGATAGTTGAAATATAAATTTGTATCAATATATAAGGAAGCCATACTACACTTAACTGACCATATGCACATGCGTGCGCCATCTGTAGTACAGTCTCCATTTAGATCCTAATACGTCGTAGTTGCAAAGACAGTAGGCTGGCCGGCTTCTTGGCATAGGCGGCATCGTGCTGTTTTGAAGCTGTGACTGCCACATTTTTAAACTGATTTTCACTATTTTGGTTTTATTTTAATATTGTGAATTACCAAATACTAACTGCAACTCTACAATTCATATTTCAGTGCAGTCTATTAGATTATATTTTTTAATCATTGTAATTCCTTACAATATTTTATTGTCATAGAATTTTGTTATTTTTTGAGGGTTCCAGAGAGCATATTCCTAAAATCACTACCTTCGTTAATTCCAAGGTTCCTAAAATCGGGGGTCTAGAGTATATAATTCTTTTTACTGTATGATAACCTTCCACTCAGCAACAACATTGCATTAAACCACTTTTATTAATATATACATGTGTACAAAATTTAAAAAAAATTAATCTTAATATTATATAAACATAAAATAGAAAGTAATATCTTCGAGAAATCCTGCAGTGTTAACTCAAGTAGAGTGTGCAGATGTTTTGCCCATACAAAATGTGTACACTTAACAAATAGAAACAGTGTGCTGTCGAAAATACTCAGTGTGGTCAAGGGATCATGGTACAGGGCTGGCCTGGTATGGCAACATGGCAGCCAGGTGGTCACGCAGCATGTCCTGCGCAGGCGTGACCGCGACCAGCACCCAGCCCAACACGCCTCCGGCACAGCGACACATGTTCAAGGTGTGCCACGTGCTCAACTCTCCTACCAGCTCCTGGGGCACACCACACAGAGTCATATCAGAAACTGCTTCAGCAGCACGGTTCACTTGGGCCTCGACACTTTGTTGCTTGCCAACATCATACAAACACACTTAAATGATTAAAGCATTGTTACTATGATACAATACAACCAGCAGACACACTCATACTAAACCATTCTTAATCATCACATGTGGACTAACATCTGTTTTTCATAACAATAAGACCCTGTCCTGGCACTCACCCTGAAGTTCTCTTGTTAAATAATTTGCTTGGCTACAGCGTTTTTTTTTTTTTTTTTTTTTAATTTTAATTTTAATTTTAATTTTTAAAATGAAAAGTAAAATATAACTTCAGATGGTATCATTAGAAATGTTGCTAAAGTTCTGCTACATAGCATTTTAGTAGTCAACGTCTATACATTTAATAAGTAGCATAAACATTTTTAAGGTAACATCAGGGCAGAGAAACAAAACTGTTAAGTTACCATACATTCACCCAACTTTGAGTCATCTCGTGTCACATCCCTCAGATGTAACCATTTACCGTAGATAACTGCAACATGATTACCAATACAGAATAACCTACTTCTGTACAGATTGGCAATATCATCAGTGTTAAAGATTAGTTGTATGCATACAGTAAAGTGGCAAAGTATATTTTTTAACCCTCGCATAAATTCACTATTAAAATTTAGGTTTGTAAATTTTTGAACAGAAAAGCCATGTAAACCCGAGTCAGCACACAATAATATTACATTAAAAACGTAAAAACGAGTTAACTCGGGATAATAAAGGAAGGAATTAAGCAAGTATACACTCATTTTTTTTATGTTTCTTAAAAAAAAAACCTTTATGTAAAGTCTTGAACAAAACAAAACTAAAAACTAAACTTAGCCCGATTCATGAATTAATGAGGTACTGATGTGTTTGTGTGTGCAGCATCACCATAAATAGGAATGCTGAAAACAGTGTTTAAGCCACTATCTACAGAGACTGAATGATTTTTTGTGGTACAGTATTTCTTTCCATTCTAACATTCCACACCATTTTACAAGTTTCATTTCGATTCACTGTTTTTTTTTCTCCCTAGAGTTTCTACTTTCTGCTTATACTGTGGCTAAAGACAGCCATACACGATGCCCAAATTTTTGTTATAGATGCTGATTCCGTGTATGTTACATTTTTATGGGAACTTGAAAGATTTTATTTCCAGAAGAAAACAAATTTTTTGCAAGTTACTAAGAACAGCTAACGATATCAAGCAAAGCCGCATACAATATTTTTAATACTTTATTTTTAAGGTGATTATATAAACAAATTATTCCTCTCAAAATAAGCAACTTCACACAGAAAAAAAGTAATTTACTTTGAAATGCATGTGGCAAAATACTACTACTTCGATCTTTTGAAATCACATTGTTCATCACGCCTAATGACTATCAGTGTGGTTGTATAGACAATGAAGACATGCATCTTAAACTGTAGTCAGTACTAGTAGGCTGTGACGCAACCAGTATCTTAAGGACCACAAAATAATAAAAAATAGGCTAAAGATTCCTTTTCAAAAATCTTTTATAATTAGTTTAATAATATGGCTTAAAAATTGGAGGGACGACACTTTATGAGTAGGTATAGCGAAAAAGAAAGGCAACTATACAATCATTCGGATAAATAAACCACTGAGATTCCCACTAAAATAAAAATATTTCATGGTGAATGATTATAACAACACTTGTAATGTTTCATTATGACATAATTTGTTTGCTCATCAAACTGAACACGCAAGACGAAAGATCTGGGTGCATGCTGGTTTGGCACGTCCCAGCGGACCGGCAGCCGCCGACACAGGTTGTATGCATGGCTGTTGTCTTGACTGAAAGTAATGCTGGCATTTCGTATATACATACTTCTTATGATCTACACTCTCATATTAAAGGGTTTCACACTTATTTTTCATTAGAATGAACCCTTCCCGCAGTTTGTAATGTACGATAAACCCAACTTTTCCAGGGCCTATTTGATTCACAACACACACACATTATTTTAATTAAGATATTGGGGGAGGGGGGATGAGAATTGATGAATAAATGATTAAATCCAAACAATCACCAATCCATCAGATAAATGACTGGGTTTCAAGCCAGCCACCATAGTACCAATGTACACACAATTCTACCACTTTAATTTTTTTTCTTACTGTTAACTCTGTACTAAAGGGATATTCTGCAGACACACACCTGGTCTGTGGCCCAGTGGGAGCTGTTGTGATGGTACAGAGAAATACCGTCATCCCACTGTGCACAAATAAGTGTGTTCAGAAGAGTGAAGAGGTACACAACGACTATGATGAGCCCCACACCTTGGTACCTCACTATGTCCGTTATGTGGCTGCAGTCCATATTTGACAAGTCGAACCTGCAAACATCCACACCATAGTGAAAGCAACTTTGACATACTAGATAAAGATGGAGGGTAATTAACTGTGGAAGAAAATTGATAGAAGGCATAAAAAAGAGAATTAACTGCACACTATTATAAAATAGGAGAAATATGAAATGGATATTGATGGCTAAGATTATGACATTTGAAAAACTGGTCTTACAAAGTTTGAATGCAAAACATAATAACTCTCCATATGGGCTAATGAGTTAAAAACCACAACATAATACATAATATACTTTCTTTCAGTGGAAAGACAACTTCATTTTCTGCAAAACACATTATTATATAATTATCATACATTTTGACAAGTAAATATTTGCCACAAAAACTGTTCATAAAATAAAGGCATTTTTAAAGCTCTTTTAATTCAACAAGAGATTTCAAACTAAAAACAAATCTACATGAAGATATTTTAAAATTATTTGTTATAAACACTTTTAACATTTAACATCTGTAACTTACACTACAAATAATTACATGCACAAAGTTAATCCCCTGAAGCAAATACTCAAGTGGAGATTTTTCTCAACTAAGTTAACCTGTGAACATTTGGATGGCATAAACAGAGCACACGTCTAGATAAAATCTGTTGTGCACATCACTAAAATACGTAGACAGATATGTGCAAGTACTGTTTCTGTAAGTACTTGTACATATCTGACTACGTATTTTAGTAATTATTAGCCTAGCGGCCGTTTACCACCTTTTCTTTGTAGTGCAAATCAATTAACAATAACCAACAAATGAAAACACATTAATGCAAACATAACGTGAACTATACACTCCGAGGTGATTGGAAAAATTACACAATGCTACTTTTAACATACACGTACCGTGTATACTTGTGTATAATGTGCACCACAATTTTTGCAACAAGTTCCAGGGAAAAAAATTTAAGTGCCTTGCTAGCATGTAAAACAAATCATGGGAGTAAGAGACTGTGAAGCAGCACCAGGAAGGCTATGTTGGATCCATAAGGGGGGGGGGGGAGGAAGGAAACATGGCTGACAACAAAGAAAAGAGAAAGGAAATATAACAGTCACACTGGCTAGAGTGTGACGGTGGAGAGGATGGAAGAGAGCCTGAAAAAAAAGGGGTGGGGGGAATTGTGGTTTTCCTCACCCTTGTCCACAGCTATCTATAAATAGCCTGCCTGCAGCCAGCTCACACGCACATGTGTGCACACCTACACAACAGTCCCTCTCCACCCTTTTGCTGTACTGTGTGTTTGCCGCTTCCAGCATGTCCCCCTCCACCTTCCTCTTAGAGATAACGTGCCATGACAGCAGAGCAAGTTTGCCTGTTTATTTACTGTCCAGAGCTGAGAAGAAAGAAAGGCTCAGGAATGCGGCAAGAGGTGGCTATAAGCAGAGGGCTGTGCGGTCCCAACCATCACTCTGCCTTGCCTTCCCTCTCCTAGGAGGAAGAAAAACGACAGTCACTCTTTTTTATTCCTTTCTTTCCCCATGGAAAGATAGCTGATCACGAGATGTCAAAATTAACTTCTTATATTGCTTCTGCCCGCCAGCCACGAACTTTCATTTCTGCCACATAATGAATATATATATATATATTTTAAAAAGATTTTGTAGCGACAGTTGGGCAGAGTTTCGGGGGGGGGGGGGGGTGAGAAAAAGAAAAGGGAGTAACGAAGGCGGTGAGAACATTCTCTCGCTCTTCCTCCCACTCTTGACACCCGCCAGTTTACGAATACAACTCCACCTTCTCCCTCCCCACCAGGGCCTTCTTTCAATGTAGGCATTTTAAATTTTTTTTTTATTTTTCTGAATTCTTATCAGTTGTTTTGAAATAAAAGTGTGCGCACTATACATGAGTAAATACAGTATACAGTAAAACTCTCTATAAAGACCCCTCACGGTTCCCTAGAATAGGGTCTTTATGTAAGGGTGGTCTTTATAAAGAGGTTTAACTGTACAGTAAAAACCCTGTTTTAAACCCCACGGTTCTTGTGGAAAGGGTTGTTATACAGAGGTGGTTGTTATAAAGGGGTTTTACTGTATAAAGTAGTTAAGGACCATTTTAGACTCACCAGTATTGTATTCTAATAAGGTGTTAGGAAAATAAAAAACAAATTGTGTTTTACAGTACAAACTGCTTATACAGATAAGAACAATATCTGCTGTAGGATATTCAGTATAAACTGAGCACTCGAAGCTCTAATAAATTTCTATTTTCAATCATTTGTATCATTCCTCTGCACGTAAACATAAACATTGCCACGTGCTTTAGTTTACATTGTCTGTAAAATGTTATCTAGATTATACTGCTCTGAAGAATGTTACCAACAATATCTACTCATTAAACACACAAGTGATCAATAATAGCTATTTTTAATGGTAGGTTGTAATAAGTACTTGTGTAGTATCTTTTATATAAAAGGAATTTTTTTATTGTTTGAGTTATGTACACCAAGTACATAACAAACCTTTAAATTTTGCTTATATGAATATAACCAAGCTCCATGTGCCCGTGCTATCTTCTGCAGTGCACTGAACCCACCACCACACAATTAACTTAACTTTGCAAGCTGTTTTTCTCAATTATAAAGATACGTTGCTTGGTTCCTTCTATATAAAATCTGTCCATATAAGATAACTTTCTGCACATTGACTATAGAATACATTTAAATGAGCTAAACTTTATAATACAAATTTTTCATGTTAAATTTTTGACATTTTTACTGTGATCAGTGTATAAATTATTCTAGATGAATCACAAAAAAAATTGCAGTTCATGCATTCATAGGCCATTTTTATGCCACAGCAAATCGCACAGCCACATGCCTCACATTCCGAGTGATCAATAACACAGCGGTAGTTATCTAGGTCAAGTATGTACTGCTCGAGCTCAATTCTAATGTGCACAACCTAATGTGAAGTTAGAGAAAAAAAGGATGAGCTAACGCCGGATTGGTTTTTTTTTTTTTTTTGCCTTTACAGGCAGAGTGACATGCTGGTCCTTTTTTTGCTGTGATGTAATTAAAAAAGAAAAGGAACGTGTCATTCTCCCTCCTCCCCAACCACTTACCCTTGTCAGACACGAAATCAAAGACATGGCTGGGAGAGAGTGGGAGGGGAAAGACAAACACATGGCTCTGATTTGTGGCCAGACAGGCTGCAAGTTACACGTGACTATCATACAGTACCAGAATGCAAGATGTAGACACTAGAAAGCACACAAGCTGGAGTGGACAGTTAGAAGGGGTGTTATATATTTTTAACCGTGTTTTCTTACAGTATAGCATTCACCAAGGCAAATGCAACACGGATGAGCTACAAGTGGAATTAATATATTTTTCAGCAGATTTCCTTGATTTTTCGACTTTTTCAACCCAAATTATTCACGGTTCCTCAAAAAAAGTTTGTAAAAACAGCATGGTCGTAATAAAGGAGGTCGTAACAAAGATATTTTACTGTATGAAGTACGTAAATAATTGTGTTCAGTTTGTTCCATATCACATTTGAAAAACCAAAATTGCTGTTGTCTTGCCCCTTACAAACTTTAAAGTTAATTTTCACGTATAGCCAAAGAATAAAGTCGTTCAACGATAAAAGAGTAAATAATATGATCTGTTTAACGTTAAGTAATTTCAAACAAAATGTTTAGGAGTCATTAAACTTAACAGTTCACACCATACCTATAACTTTATATAAGTAAACAACCATACAGACCTACATCTTATTCAAATTCTTTAGCATGTGTGATGAAATTAACATATTTTTCTATGTACAATATATGACGCGTTACATAAACTTATTTTTAGTAACGAAGCACACTCACACTTTTTTTTGGTCAAACTATGAACTTTGTGTCATGTGTTGCGCTGATCACAGATACACTGTGCATGTGTGTGGCTAAGAAAGGAAAACATCTAACCTATCTTGACGAGACTCTTTACAGTTGTGCGTGTATACTAAATTTTACGCTCGGTAAGAACCTACACAGCTCGCTAAAAACATTTATCAATCATACAAAATATAAATATCTCAATTTTAATTGATTTTACTTCAGTTATTAGTATTTTTAATTGACACTAAATGGAACTACAGTTGGTAATTTGCTGCCAGCCATACAATGAGAAAGGTAACTATTGGTAATACTGAATTAAATGCAATAAAGGCTAGTGATTTTTTTCACAGGCTAAATCTTACTTTAGAGGTCACTTTATCCCGAACAACCTATAGAGTACTGGTAAAGTGTGTGTGACATGCCAGGCTGTGTTCACAGCACCAGGTGTTTTTAGATCTTAGAATCCAGTGAGTTAAATGTTTGGTAGCCCTGAAATGTAGTATCTAACTTCCCAGAGTCCTAATACAACTAATGTAGGCCAACTTATGACCTGTGCCTCGAAATATTGAAATTATGTTTTGAGGATCTTGTGTTAGTTAAATGGGATTGGAGTAAATGTATGTAATCGCCTTTATTGGAAGAATTGTATTCCTTACGTACAAGTACAAGGAGTTGCCCATAGCCCTTATACACTTGTTTTGAATAACTTGTAGAGGATACAGTATACTTTTTATTACTGATCCCCACTAGAAAATCATATATTGCAGATGACGATACATGAGCGATTCATTATAATATATGTATTTTTAAATGTTTATTTACATGTTGGATAGTCTAAATGAAATTCTTGTAGAGAAATATGGGAACACAGTAACTAATGATTAAAAAGCTCTCTGAAATTTAACCAAAGTCAATACTATATAATTACTATAGGACTGTATATACTTCTGCTACAATAATTCTTTCAAATTTAGAAATTATTTTTCAATGCCAATTAAAAGCAAAACACAAGCTAACCAATATTATAAAAATTTACTCTATGGTTTACTATGGCAACAGTATGCAGCGTTCAAGTGGCTGAGGGGCTGTGTGAGTGCAGCCGAGTGGAAACAAGGGTATTGCAAGCTGCATGTATCTAGGTGAATGTTGACGTTGAGAGTGTAAAACACTGCTAAATTTCACAACAAATGTTCAAAGTCCCACCCTCCAACCTCAATGCAGGTGTTGCAACGCCAAAGCATTTTATCTCACAACCATGGGAAAACATGTGTCACATTACACAGCCATTCGCAAGGTCCACCACTGTTTCAACCGGCGTTATACTGAAATGGCTCTTGATGCAGCCCCAAGGAAATAGGTAACCAGTTTTCCTAATGCCTACTAATGTAAGACATGCTTTGGTGCTGTAACACCTGCATTGAAATTAGAGGGCGGCACTTCAATAATTTGTTCTGAAAGTGAACCATGTTTTCACTCTTGATCCAAACATGCACCTAAACAGATACTGTACCTGCACCCTGCAATACACTTGTTTACAACTTGGTGATGCACACTCGTACTTCTCAGTCACTAGACTGATGTTCTAATGATTGTCCATGCAACTTTTGTAGGCCGTCATTTACGGACACATATTCACTGACAATAAATACCTGATTTTGCATTATCTATCACACATTCAATTTTTATGACCACTGATTCCAGAATACCCCATAAACTACTGAAAATAAACACCACATGCTGGTTATGAATAAAAAATTGGAAGGTAAAGAACCAAACGTACCTGTCAAAGACTGAGACGGTGCAGATAGCAGCAAGGAGGTAGAACAAAGGTCCTGTAACACCGACAAAAGGCGACAGTGTCACCAAAAACCTAGTGGCTTCATCTGCCAAACTGCCAGAACTGCAGGACTGAAAAATCAGATGCACAAAAACGTTGCCCTGAAATATGTACTTAACACATTTTTGCTACAATTTGACACTAGGAAACTTAACTTAGAAACCATTAAAATCATATGGTATGGCATTTCTGAGACAGACAATCAACAGAAATAGAGATGATTGCAACAGAGAAACATATACTGTAAACGTACCAAGGTACCACCATCCCTACAAATAATTTTACAGAAAAAATTCTTGCTATCTTTTAAAAAATATACAGTAAAGTAAGTACTTTTAAGTGAAGAGACTGTTTCATAACCAAATTAATATTTCAGGTAGTTACAAATTGTTCACACAATGAATACAATTAATGATGTATAGTAATAATTTTATTTTAGGTTTTATTGCTCACTTTCAAACATTTATATTGATCTCGTTATAAACTTGGTGAACCCTCTTCAAAACTGAGTAGGTATATTTTCAAAGATAAACACAGTCCACAGTGAAAAACAAAGGAACAGTCACATTACCATACATGTACCATGAAAAAATGTTATGAATCAATGTCATCATTAAGAGTTAACACCATATTATGCTGAGATAACAACAGCATGGCACACGGGACACAATAAGCATGGTGTTACAACAAAAGTTCATCTTATTGTTAGCACTAGTTTTATCACCTCACAACTAACACAAAAAAATATCATGATTAGATACAGTATGTAGTTTCTTGTCACTGCAATTTAAACCCTTTGAACAACAACCACTCATATATTTTTCTTGCTCTTCTATTCATCCAGAAATCTTAACCATACCCAATTGCCCACTGACACTCCACTAGTAAAATTATGGTCATCATTTGTTGGCACAAAAAAATTTTATATACTTATTAATATACACTAAGACTAGAAGTAAAATAAATATAAATAACACTGATTTTTAGAAAAATCGTGAATGTATGTCATTGCAGTACTATTATGTCATTCCAGAAACACAGATGTGGTAAAACAACAATAAATGTTGATTCTATGATTTCCTTTTTAATTAAGTGAGTTTCTAGAGTCAATTGCGTGGCATTTTTCCCACAGTATTTTGTAGCTGTCCTCTCAAACATGCCAATCTAAATTTTAAAATTTCTCCTTTCCTAGTATCATTTTTGTGTTCATTGATTTATATGGCAAGATGTCTATAAGTTTCTTCTATGTATATGCTTCCACACTCATAAGGTATCTGGTAAACACAGTTCTGGACTTGTAGTTTGTCAGTGACTAGTTAAAATTTAGTGATTTTCAATGTAGATCTTGATTTGAAGGCAGTCTGTAGGTTGTATCTGCTGCCTAACCATCTTACGGAATGACTTTTGCTCCCACACATTCTCCTGACTTTTTTTATAACTTAATGAGTGATGTATATTTTTTCATGGGCTTTATTAGGGTACTATGAAAGTAACCACTATCCAGGAGTTCATTTTGTATACGGCTTTGTTCAACTGCTATAAATTCTGCATCTGTTGTGTATGTAGGGTATTGTAGACTGGTGACAATTGTACATGGTTGACACTGCTGGTTGGCGAGGCCAGGTCGAGTATGAGAGTGTGTAGAACAGTTCAAGAGGTCGCGCCATACTGGCAGACGGAGTACTTTGGAGTGATCGTGATGTAGGACAGAATCAACGTAATTTCATTGTATCAGTTTAAGTAAAGAGGAATCAGACCTCTAAAAAAATGTGTGACTATCAGTTATTACATCTGGCGACGAGGATGGGATAAGTGCCGATAATTGTTACAAGCTGTACATAGGCATCTGCGCAATGGCTTCATTTTTAGGTAACACTGACGAATTTGATGTGGCAAATCCAAAAGGTTGGGACGCATATTCAGAGCGTCTAGAGTTCTACATGCAAGCTAATGAAGTTACGGGCGACGAGAAGAAGCGTGCCATGCTTCTAAGTGTGTGTGAGCCGAAAACATGTGTGGTAGTAAGATCGCTTATTTCACCAGCGTCCGCGGCATCAAAATTGTATACGGATATAATGAAAATATTGAAAAATCATTTCTCCCCTAGGCAGTCAGAGATATACCAACATTTCAAATTTCATAGACGCGATTAAAAAGATGACGAAAGTGTAGCTGAGTATATTGCAGAATTGTGTAGGCTAGCAGAACACTGCAACTTTGGCAATAATTTGGACCTAACACACAGAGGTCGGTTTGTGTGCGGGATGAAGGATGAGACAGTGCAGCATAGGCTATTAGCCGAAACGTCCTTAACATTCACTCAGGTGCAGGAGAAAGACCTGGTTGCGGAGGCGGCAAACCAAAATACAAGAGAGATTCGGGGAGCTGTGTCCAAGCCGGTATACACAGACTTCATGGGGCAAGAAGCATCACAAGGCAATAGGGTACAACAAGCAGCGGGGGTTGACACGGTAAGCAAGGTTCAACAAATTCCCATATACAACCAAGGGAGCAGATGTGGTGGACAACATGACGCCACGCCGTTACGTCCACTATAAAATATGTTAACGCTCGCCCCCGATTTTCTAACACTCACTATTTAAGCCTGAAGGCACTAGCACTCGCCCCTCGCCTTGCCCAATTGCCGTTTATTTTTACGTAATAATAATATTTTAGCATGTAAGATTGTGAAGACGAAACTTTATTTGTATAACAGTATTTACTTACGCCCAAGTGTTATCCAGTATTCATTTTCCATGTATAACTGCCTTCATAACATTTATTAACCTGTACTAGTGTTTGTTTACATATACGGCCGAGCGCGTTGTCAATAGTACCAACCCCGTGCAAAGACTCTATAAAGTGCAGTAATAAAAAACACGGGAGACTATGTACAGTAAATATACATGGCTGTTTTTTGTAAAGAGAACCCTCTCATCCCTTCGGGCGCTGTTTCTTGTAAAGGGAACGCCCCACTCTGCCAGGAGAGTGTTTCTTGCAAAGGCAACCCTCCACCTAACTGCACCTCCAGAGCCTGTTTCTTGCAAAGGGAACCCTCTACACCTTACCTAACCCAGGGGCAGATTTCTTGTGAAGGGAACACCCCGATAACCTCCAGGCTGTTTATTGTAAAGGGAACCCTGGATCCCTCTCGCCCTCACCATTTTGTAATTTACCGGACGGTTCTCAGGGAGGACCATTTGCCTAGATCTTCCGCGTCGGGCGCGCGTCGTAATTACGGAAAGCACCCTATGAGCATATGTATATCTCTGGCCCCATGCGGTGAGCCATCTATAAAAGACCGGAAGTCAGCATTAGCGTGTGCACGAGGCTCCACCACGTGTGTTCGTGTATAATTTGCATAAATATTTGTTAATACAAGTTGTGTATATTAATTGTGAACTAGTGCCAAGAAAAACTGTAAATACAGTGCAAAAACCAAAGTTACCGTAGTATTTATTTCAAATGTGTGATGAGGATGTGCTTGTAATCAACGTTAGTACTGAGGAAATCCTCTCTTTAGAAGAGAGAAAAACTAAGGCTGCTGTTCAGCGCTATCGCAAGGCCCATCCGGCCTCTTTTCCAAAGGGTCTAATACCCCCACCTCAAAAGGTCCCGGGGCAAGAGCCCATGCTGCACGACTTATGCCTACAGTACCGCCAACAGAGTGCTACACATCCGGAGATAGTTCCTAGCAATCCAGAGACCTCACCATCATCCAAAAAACGAAGGTCTCGTAACCCTGACTCGCTGAGTAGGATATTGTGACGTATGACAAGGCGGGCACCAACACCAATCAGCCCGATAAAGTCGCCATTTAAACTATCCCCTCCTCGCCCTCAGCGAGTTTAACAGCTTCGGAACGAAGCATATCTAGAACCTCCATCACTCTCAAACCGCAAGAAGGCATTGCTGAAAGACCTATTTGGTTAAGGTACATAACATTCTAAGTAAGAAACTATCCCCCCCTTGACGTGTCTGTGTGTTGTTACGTGGCTCCACTCAGCCCCTGACGCTGAGGCACAACATCACACCCCCTCAGGGCTAAAGCCAACCATAGAGTCTCAAATAAGCCAGCGCCCCCTCAACTTCCCTGGGGGAAACTTCTTTCACGAAGGGGTGGCGACAAACATCTACGAGCTGTTTGTCAGTACAGGAATGTGGAATGCTATTTCTGCAAGCGGCCTGGCCACCTGAAAAAGGTACATAGAAAGAAAGCACATGAGTTGAACACTAAGGGTAACGTTCACATGGTGGAGGAAGTACCAGAGGTGCAGGTGTGCACAGTGACAGATAATAGTGAACCAGATGTTTACCATCTATGGAAAGTAACTGTAATGGGATGTGAGGAATTGGGCACAACTGTATTAATAGAGGGCCATGCTGTGGAGATGGAGTTAGACACGGGGGCAGGGGTGTCAATTACAGATGAATTGACCTTCCAGGCAATTTATGCAAATAAAAAACCTACACTGTCTAGAACCACATATGTTTTGTATGACTATAGTAAAAATAAAATTGAGACTCTAGGCACATGTAGGTTTCAGGTAACATATGGGGGGCGGAGATGCATGCTGCCATTGATAATTTCCAAGAGTAGCCATCGCTGTCTGTTGGGCCGAAACTGGATGAGGCCATTAGGGATTGAAGTGAAAGGTGTGCTACAAGTGACGGGGGTACTATCTCAGTTAGTCTCCGAATTTCTAGAGGTATTTGGTGAAGAATTGGGCGAATTTAAGGGACAACCTATAAGATTCCAGCTAGACCCTAGTGTGGCCCCGGTGAGGTTACAGCCTCGTGCAGTACCATACGCCCTGCTACAGAAAATTCAAAAGGAATTGGAAATATTGGTACAACAAGGGATATACACGCCAGTCACATACTCGGATTGGGCCACACCCATTGTACCAGTATTAAAGCCAAATGGGGAGGTGTGAATATGTGCTGATTACAAAAGCACATTGAACAAGGCGATGAAGGAGGATCTATAACCTGTTCCACCAATCAGTCAACTGCTCACAAAGCTATGTGGAGGCAAAGTATTTGTGAAAATAGATTTAGCACAGGCATTCCAACAGCTACGAGTGGATGAGGGAGCAGCAACAGCACAAACGATAACTATGCACAAGGGGGCATTCAAAGTGAATTGTCTGCAATTTGGGGTGCGAGTAGCACAAGGGAAGTTTCAACTACTCATGGAAGACCTACTGGCAGGCATAGAGAATGTTGTGCCCTATTTCGATTATGTGCACATCCATGGAAGAATTGCTCAGCATTGTACGGCAGGTACTCCAGCGGTTCAAGGATGCTGGTATACATGTCAAGGCAGAAAAATGTGTTCTGGGGGCTACAGAAGTTACATTTTTGGGCTATGTAGTGGATCAACATGGGTTACGGCCCACCCCAGACAAGATGCAATCCATCCACGATGCACCAACACCAACAAACTGAGACGAATTACAGGCATATTTAGGGCTCCTTAATTTTTACCATGTATTTCTGATGGACAAGGCTAGTGTGGCAGAGCCTTTACATCAGTTATTGAAGAAAGAGGCTGGCTGGGGACGGACAAAAGTGCATGATGCAGCTTTTGAGGCTACGAAGGCTCGGTTAACTTCAAAATCCTTACTAGCACACTATAACACACAGAAGCCACTGATATTAACTTGGAACGCGTCTCAGTATGGAATTGGAGCTGTCCTCAGCCAACCAAATAGCCAGGGGGAAGAAGTGCCAGTTTGTTTTTACTCACGAGCCATGACAGCGACGGAGCGAAAGTACGCCCAAATTGACAAAGAGGCAGTAAGTATAATAGTGGGAGTTAAGAAGTTCCAAAATTATGTATATGGTTGGCCGTTTTAAATACGCACTGATCACAAACCGTTATTGGGACTGTTTACGACCGATAAAGTCACACCGAACATCATCTTGCCTCAAATGCTTCGTTGGAGTGTTGTGCTAAGTGATTACGATTTCGTGTTGGTGTACAAGCCAGGATCCAGTATCGCAAATGTGGATGGCCTCAGTCGGCTACCAAGAACAACCCCTGAGGCTGAGGTACCGGCACCAAAGGAAGTACTACTTCTAGAAGCCTTAGACACCCCCCCCCCCCTCAGAGCACACCACATTGCAGACATGACTAGGAAAGATCCCATTATGTCTAGAGTTTGTTCATGGGTTGGAACCAAGTGGCCAAGTGATAAGTTAAGGGCAGAATTCCAGCCATACGTGAGGCGGCAGCATGAGCTATCAATGCACCGAGGGTGTTTGCTGTGGGAATCGAGGGTAGTCATTCCAAGGGAAGGCCGAGACCACCTTCCGTGAACCTTACATGCTGGTCATCAAGGAGTAGTCAGAACTAAGGCTTTGGCCCGCAGTTATGTGTGGTGGCCGGGCCTCGATCAGGAAGTGGAAGAAATGGTTCAGCAATGTGAGGTTTGTCAGTCCACTCGTCACGCACCACCAAAGGCCCCAAACTACCCTTGGGAATGGACCAGGCAACCGTGGTCACGCCTATATGTAGACTTTGCTGGCCCTGTACAGGAACAAATATTTCTGGTCGTCGTTGACTCGTATTCTAAATGGCTATAGGTGTTACCTGTGTCATCTACCAACACTAGAAGCGTTATTACAGCAATGAGATCCTTGATGGTTACCCATGGGATTCCGGACATCATTGTGAGTGACAACGGAACAGCATTCAGTTCGGCTGCTTTCACAACATTTGCAGATAACAACGGAATCAGGCTTAATAAGATTGCCTCATACCACCCGGCATCCAATGGGCAAGCTGAGAGGATGGTCCAGTCTGCAAAAGAGAAGTTGAAGAGAATGAGCGGCAGTGACCTTTCACAGCATTTAGCTAGGATGCTAATTACACAACGTGTATGCCTGCAGCAGCAACAGGGACAAGCCCAGCAGAACTGCTGATGGGGTGTAGGCTGAGGACATGCCTGGATAAAGTGCACCCAGATCTGGCAGAGGACATGAAGCAGAGGTAAGAAGACAGCATGGCTATGTCTCCACCAAGGAAGTTTGTGCCACAGGACCTGGTGTACGTCAGAAATATGGGCCGGGGGCGAAATGGGTGCCTGCGAGGATCATTGAAGTAACAGGTCCATTATCGTACAGGTTGATCACCAAGGATGGGGTGATTATGAAGCGACACGTCGACCAGTTGTGGTCCAGACATGCCCACCTGCAGGAAGAGGCAGCAGAAACAATCCCATCCGCAGGTAGTGAAGTACGATCACCAAAGGCTGTGGAGGCAGAAGAGGACCAGGTACGGCAGGGCCATGGAGCTGAGGAGGAAGAAAGACAGGGAGCTAAGGAGAGAGAAGGACAGAACCTATTACCACCATCACCAGAAGTAGAAGCAGACTTCAGGGGGTTTCCGCCAAGAGTACCCATGGCTGCAGGACAACGGGAAGTTAGCGAAGAGAGGACCCCAGTAAGGACCAGGTCAACCACAGAATCTACAAAGCCAGGATGGACTAAAGACTTTTTTATGTAAAAAGGGGGTGGGGTGTTGTATATATATGGTATTGTAGGCTGGTGACAATTGTACATTGTTGGCACAGCTGGTTGGCGAGGCCAGGTCGAGTATGAGAGTGTGTAGAACAGTTCAAGAGGGCATGCCATATTGGCAGACGGAGATTTTGGAGTGATCATGATGTAGGACAGAATCAATGTAATTTCATTGCATCAGTTTAAGTAAAGACGAATCAGACCTCTAAAAACATGTGTGACTATCAGTTATTACAGCATCGGAACAAGTTTTTCAGCTCTAACAGTCAAAATGTAAGTCATGCAACTGTTAAAATTTTTTGAGCTTTTTGAGTGATTGGAATTAAAGTGGAGGTACTGGCAAGTGTGAGTAGGTTTTCTGTATACTTCTGTGGTAATTTTGTCTTTCCTCAATACTAAAACATCCAAGAATGGAAGACTCCCAATAGTTTGTGCTTGTGTTTCTCCTGGAAAATGCTGGCCACGAAAATCAAAAGAGAGGAGTCCATTACCATGCCATCAGTTTGTATTGCTCGCCTCTGAATTGAAAATATGTTGTGTTAACATAAAATGTGATTAGTTCCATGACGGATGCAAAAGTATTTGTAGTTCCTTCTTTCAGTAACCTGTCATTTTTTAGTTTTGTCTTGAATATACTGAGTATCTCTGCTACTAGAATATTAGTGAAAAGGTTATGAACCTCTAAACTCACAAAGTCATAAGCAGGTGTAAATGAAGGTACATAGTTATCTGATAAACAAGGGGTTTCACAACTTTAATAGTAGTTTAGACTGGTTTTGGCATTGAGAATTGCAGGTGTTGTGTGTCTTTCCAGTGTTGAAGTAACTAAGTTGTGTTGTAGTAATAAGGTTAGTAATGAGAAGACAAGGGTGTATGTACCTAAGTGTGTATAAATGTGTGTATGCAGTACACTATGCTCTTCCAGCGGCCAGCAAGCATGATAGTGTTCGGCATGGAGTGTTAACTTACAACATCGGCGACGAGGATTAAAATTCCAGGGTAAAATGTTGGTAATCTGTTTGGTTGGAGAGTTTAATCCAGAATGGGAGTCTTGGAAAGTAGACACAGGAGCAGGGTATACCATAATAAGTTGGCAGACCTTTGAGGCCAGAGGAACCACCACTACGAAAAAAAAATGGTGCTACGTACTTGGTCAGAGGAATCCTTAGAGGTGCTAGGAACCATGAAGGTAGAGAAGCAATTCAGAAGTAGAATTGTAGAACTTGAACGCTGGTAGCAAATGGTAAGGGTCCTAGCCTGTTGGGTCGTGCATGGTTAGAACCACTTGGGTTGAAACTTATTGGGGTGAACATTATGGAGGCCAAAGGTCATAAAGTTCACTAATTGCTCAGTACCCATTAGTGTTTAGATCAGATGAACTGGGGACTTATGTGGGACCACCAATATCCCTAAAAGTTAAGCCAGGAAGTGAACCCATCTTCAAAAAAAGTCTGCCTGTCACATTTGCATTACAGGAGAGAGTAAGCACTGAGATAGATAGGCTGGTCGAGAGAGGTGTATGTGAACCATGACTTTTTCTAAGAGGGCCACACCATTGGTTCCCATATTGAAGCGTGATGGGTCTGTTAGACTGTGTGGGGACTATAAAAGTACAGTGAATAGTGTAGCTATGACTGAGATGTACCCATTGCCAACAGTTATTGAAGTGTTTGCAGTTCTGGAAGGCGGGCAAGTGTTCACAAAACTGAACTTGGAGGAGGCCTACCTGCAAGTGACGGTGGATGATGCTACTGCAGAGTTGCAGACTGTTAATACAATGAAGGGCCTGTTCAGGGTGAGGTAGTTACAGTTTGGAGTCAATGGTGCCCCAGCCATTTTCCAGCGATTGATGGAAATGCTGTTGGTAGGAGCTCCAGGTACAGTTGTGTTGTTGGATGACATTTTGATTAGTGGCAGGAATGAGAATGAACTTATGTTACAAGTCCAGGAAGTTTTGGGTAGATTATAAAGGGCGGGGTTGGTACTCAAGAAATCCAAATGTCTGTTTGCAGTGAACACTGTTACCTTTTTAGACCACTGAGTCGATCCCATTGACGAGCTAAGTGGAGGCGATACATGGTGCCTGTGCCCACATCCAGAAAAGAACTCCAGGCATTTTTGGGCCTCCTAAACTTTTACAACAGATTTCTGAGGGACAGAGCTGAGGTGTTAGAGCGATTACACCAGCTGTTAGATGCTGATGCTAGTTGGGAGTGGACAGATGTCCATTCTAAAGCATTTGAAAACACAAAGCAGCTACTGCAGTCAGAGCAAGTGTTAGTGCATTACAATGTATACAAACCAGTTGTATTAACCTGTGATGCATCAGAGTTTGGAGTGGGGCCAGTGCTGGCCCATCAGCGTGATGATGGCTCTGAGGCACCAATAGCCTTTGGCTCCAGGACACTAAAAAAAAGTGAACGGAACCACGCCCAAGTTGATAAGAAAGCCTTGGCTATTATTTTTGGTGTAAATAAATTCAAGCAATAACTAACAGGCAGAGCATTCAAAATTGTGACCGACCACAAGCCCTTGCTACGTCTGATGCACCCACTCAGGTCTATTCCAGAGTCAATCTCGCCACGGTTGTTAAGATGGAGTTTGACGCTGTCAACGTACGACCATGACATAGAGTATCGGCCTGGGTCACAGACAGGCCATGCTGACGCACTGAGCAGATTACCAGTCAAAAGTATAGAGACAGAAGTGCCCGACCCCCCAGATGTCTTATTGGTAGAGCAGTCATCACAGTTAATGATGTTGGAGGAGACACCGAACTTACAGATGGAACTGGGGAAGATTGCGATGGAAACTGAAGTTGACACAGTTTTATCGACGGTGGTACAGTTGGTGAAGCAGGGATGGTCAGGTAAATGTGCACAGGATTTACAACCCTACTGTGTGCGACGTCAGGAACTATCAGTGCACAAGGACTGCCTTCTGTGGAGTAATAGAGTGGTTATAACTGCCAAGTTACGAGTAGAAATTATGGCCATACTCCATGCTAACCATGATGGGGTGGTTCGCATGAAAGCTATAGCAAGAAGCTATTTTTGGTAGCCTAAACTTGACACAGAGATTGAGGAAGCAACAAATACTTGTGACAAGTGCCAGAGATGTCACAACAATTCCCCAAAGGTAGAGGCATCTTGGCCAGCAACAACCAGACAGTGGGGTCGCATACATATGGACTTTGCAGGACCTTTTAAGGGAGCAAATTTCTTGATTGTTGATGTATTTTCTAAGTGGCCAGAGGTGTAGCGTGTTTCGAACTTGTCGGCTAAGGA
Organism: Medauroidea extradentata; assembly: GCA_003012365.1. Lineage (NCBI taxonomy): Eukaryota > Metazoa > Arthropoda > Insecta > Phasmatodea > Phasmatidae > Medauroidea > Medauroidea extradentata. Next base: position 46,006 of record PNEQ01029178.1, on the reverse strand, counting down.
AGTGGTACACGAATTGCGCGACATGTTTAGCTGCCATGGGTTGCTGGATGTGGTAGTAACTGACAATGGAAAGGCATTTCGCTCAGAAGAGTTAGAAGTACGTATTTCTGAAGAGGAATGGGGTAAAAATGTTGTTCTCACCACCTTACCATCCATCAAGTAATGGCTTAGCTGAGCATATGGTGCAAACAATGAATCAAAAACTTCGTAAGATAACTCAGGAAGACTGGAGAACATGGCTAGCACGTACGTTATTGGCACTGCGCACAACACCCAGTACAGAAACCTTGAAGACACCCGCAGAATTATAAATGAACAGACAGCTACAAACTGCCTTGACGAAACTTCATCCACCATCATGGGAAGGCAGACAGAATGGATATACAGACTTGCTAACAGCACCAGGAAATAGACAGTTTCAGCCAGGTGATACGGTACGGCTTCGATATTATGCAGTTGGACACAAGTAATTGTCAGGATCAGTCATAGCCATTGAAGGACGCTTGATATTCAAGGTCAAGGAGGAGCTTAGTCAGGAGCATCGACGACATGTGGATCAACTGCGGCACCGTAGAGAGCCGTCAACACTCCACGAAAAGTCACGTCTAGCAAGACCAGTTAACGGCCCAAGTATGTCAGCATTCCAGGTTCAGCGACGCCGTGGGACGATACCAGAGCAGGCAGCTACACCATACCAACGGGAGGGTCTGAAGACGATAGTGCAGTCTGCTGTGCCACAGTCAGCAGTTGGCTCAGAAAAACAGCCTGCCTTTCCCTAGTGGTTCATCTGGGACAGTAGTGCAGCCTGTGGAATCAGCAGCAGAGTGTGAGCAGCCGGACTGCCAGCCCATTTCACCGGGATCCAGAGACTCCTCACCATTCAGGGGGTTCCCAGTGAAGCCCACGGCAAGAGTAGCAGTCCGGGAGTGCTCTACCAGACAACGGAAGCTGCCGAGGAAGTTGCAGGATTATGTAACTGGTTAAGGGGGAAGGGGACTGTTGTGTATCTTTCCAGTGTTGAAGTAACTTAGTTGTGTTGTAGTGATAAGGTTGGTAATGAGCAGACAAGGGTGTACCTTAGTGTGTATAAAGTGCACTATGCTCTTCCGGCGGCCAGCAAGCATGGTAGTGTTCTGCATGGAGGGTTGACTTACAACAGCAGGCATACATTTATACTAAGTTTATGAAGTTTTTGGAGGGTAAAAAAATGAGATGGCTTACTGCTATGTGGTGTACATGCTCTTCTTGTTTTTATACAGACAGTGATTTTGATTATTTTACAAGACATTACCAATAATGTGAGAAGAGCATTGGGGTTGCTGAGTCAGATATTAAAGGGCACAAACTGGGTAGTAAAAAAAAGGCCCACACTTTGATGGTAAGGCACATTTTGGAGTTGTAGTGGAGTTGAATATTTCGTTGACAATCAAGTTCATTAGAAATACGTACTAGGAAACTGGAAATGAATCAGCCATGGTCTTTGTTAAGGATCCATTCCGTCATTCATTTGAGTATTTTTATTGTAATACACACACAAAACAATACACATAACCTCCATGGAACACTAATGATAAACTGTTTTTGATAATGCAAAAAGATTAGTTGGGGTGCATTTTGTTGCCTGCCAGGTAAGTACTGCTTTGTGTGTGTATTACTTCTTTCGAAACAATAAAAATACTCAATTGAATGCCGGAATGGATCCTTAACAAAGACCATGGCCAATTCCTTTCCAGTTTCCTAGTATCTCTAATGAACTTGGTTGTCGAAGATACGTTCAGCTTCTCTAAAAAAAAATTAACCATTATTTACAATAAAATGTACTGTGGCTACAATACCTGAATGTAGGCAACAACTGCTACACTCACAATGGAGTATGCACAGAATGCTTGTAAATGCATTTTGGAATCAGAAAAATGCACCTTCTGCTGCAGTTCTTTGAAAGCATGTCTCAAATTTAAGTAAAGGGAACCTCAAAAAATAAAACTTAAATACTACAGCTCCATACACAGCTATGCCCAACACATATCTTCATCCCTGACACATTTCAGGTAAGAATTTATGTAACAAGCAACCGAAATTCGGGTGCCTACGATGCTATAATCGCATAGTACAGGTTGTAGTGTTCACCTCATACACAGTGTATTGCAGCCACTGACTGTTTATATGATTTCTTTTCTCGTAAACAGTGCGTTCTAGCGACTTGCAACAAGAAGATCTTTTTTGTTACTTAGGCTGTACTGTTCAGAAAAGCAACATAAAATTTTCACAAAACCCAACGGCACAAAAGTTGTGGTCAATAAGAGGGTGGTCACCTCTGTTATTTTCATGGAGGGGAGAGTTTTAAAGTGTAGTTTCTTCACTGGTTTAAGATCTCTATAACACTGACCATTGTGAGCAGAATTGTAATCTATCTCCACGTGGTTTCCAATGTTTCGCCAAAAAACAATTTTAAAAATAAATTTTCAAGGTTAATATCTCTCTTAAAAATAGCGCTACGCAAAAATTGCTTTATGTAACTATACCACATTTTTTTAAAGGAATCACAATCTCACCATTGGAACCTTTATACTATGGTACTATTTTGGGAGCATAAATAAGTAAAACAGCAGCAAGATCGTCACAAAAAAAAAGGCAATTAGTTTAAAGAAATAAGGACACTGTCCATCCCAAGTATTTACATCAACAGTATAATTTCATATTTTCGTTAAAAATGATATACGCTTGTCTAGTTATCAGCTAAATACTAAAATCTATCATCACAATAGGCCTACACTGAAAAAATTAGATAGTCATTACATGTTAATACAAGTCTAGCCTTGCAATCTGTACATAACAATGGATTGAAATTATATAATCACCTACCTGACAGTTCAAAAAATATCAGTAACTACAAAACCTTTAGTAATGCAGTGTTTGGTTTTCAGTTGATAAATGTTATTGTGAGGTTGATAGTTTTTTTTTTTTTTTTTGAGAAATAAAACAACATATTAAAATAGGATTTACCAGATGATCAGAAAATCCTGGACAGGTTCTGCATTTCAGCCCTTTGGAGTCTGGAATAAATGGTCAAATAATCATACAAGTCCTACATTTTATGGTGCGCAGCTCAATGTTACGTACTTTCTAACATGGGCCTTTGCACTACAAACAAATTTTATTAATGTTCAAATGGTCCAAATCCATATTAAAACAGTGTTAGATTAATAATATTGATTGTATGTACGCTTACCAAAGTATTTGTGATCTGTTACCTCTGTTTGAAATTACAGTGGATTCTCTGTGTATTGAAACCTAATAGATGGAAATATCTGCATCCATAGAATACATTCTGGGGCCCATTTCTTTATTTTACAGCATTTTAAGACCACATCCATTGAAATCCCTCATGTATTGCAATTTTTTGTCAGTCCCATGAGAAACGATGGATAGAGAATCCACTGTATATATTTAGCAGTAATCAATACATTCAACACTTTTTACCAAAACTGTTACAAAATAACATACAAGATGCAAATTTTTTATGCGTTTGATTGTTAGTCGAGCAATATGACCTGAAGATGAGAACATAACATGAAGTGCTAACTGCCGACTGACACAATCTAAAACAATTCTGATAAAATTTACACTAGGGATGAGCATCGAAACCAAATAATCAAATTTTTATGAATAGATTAAATTCAAAAGTTACGATTAATATAATTGATTTATAGTGTCTGGGTAACTGATTACAAAACTAACAGATTAATTTAACCATATTGTATGTACCAAATATTGTTTGTTCTTGTGTGTGTAAAACATTTTTTTTATTTACACAAATGGCTCATATGCTCACAAAACCAAATAATGTAAAGGTAAAATTGATTACAGTATCTGTTTTAAATTATTCCACTGTGTTATGACATGAGATTGAAGTGTGGGGTAGTATTAGCAGTATCAGTATAATAGAGATTTTCAGACTTTGTATAAATAATTAATAAATAAATTTAAAAAACTAGCATGCACACATACACACAGATATACACACACACACATACACACACACACACACACACACACACATATATATATATATATATATATATATATATATATATATATATATTAGTCTCATAATCTGTAGGTAACGTTAAACCTACTTCTCGAAAAATCTTTATTTTGAGATCTTTAAATTCTTTCATTCGATTCTGAATACATTTTAGAAACAATTTGAAAAAGAAAATTGTTTCAAAAAATTTTTTGGTATCCCATTCTGCAGCAGTACCCTATTTTACCTCCCACCTCCTCCAAAATGTACTTTGTTTTGGTAGAAACCTTTGTAGATGCACGCACAACTCACCAAAAAGTTTTTCTATTAAATTAAAAGGTTTTGGGTACCTGTTCTGCCCCTACATCCAATTTTTTCCCCCAACTCCTTCCAAAAATTTATTAATTTTGGCAGAAAACTTTGTGGATGTACGCACAACTCGTCAAATTTTTAGTTTACTTTCCCACTAAGTTTTTTGGGTAACCCGTTCTGCCCCTCTACTCTGTTTTGCCCTCCTGCTTCCCAAAAAATTCTTTTGGGCAGAAATATTTGCGGGAAGCACACACAACTCACCAAAGTTTATTTGTTAACTACATTTTTTTGGTATCCTATTCAGTCCCTCTACCTCATTTTGCCTTCCTCCGCTCAAATTTTTTCGCAGAAATCTTCGTGGGTGCACGTGAAACTACCAAATTTCATTGCAACTGTATGACTCGTATAGATTCGCATACAGCGAAGAACAAACAAGCAATCATGTTTATGATATAAGCTAGCAGCAAGCCCACGGGCATTACCTGCATGTATTACTCATAACAGCGAATATTTATTTCAATTAAAGGACCATTTTGTGCGCCAGGATAGCAGCTCGGCCATAAAGTGTTCGGACAACCTAACCGCAGGTTGAGCTCACTCTGCAGCAGGCTAAATAGCTATAGCTGCCCATGTGAAAAACTGTCTTATGTCTAGCCCAGTCACTCTTATCGACTGTCCCGAGCCATTTTATAGTCACAGCAAAATAGACTTTGAAAATGAGAGGGTATTCGGACTGTATAATTAGCATACATGGTATGATAACTCATTTACCTTGAGCACGAACATTGATGACAGTGCCCTCAATACATACCGCTGAATGTTCATAAATAAATAAAGTACTCAGTCACTGGGCACATAAAGGTTGTACAACTATATGTAACAATATAATTGCAGAATGCTGACTTCCCTATAAATTACTTCTCAATGGCCGTACTTGTTTTCAGATCATCTATGAAATGTTTACAAAAACTACTTCCCCCCTGATATCTGCGAGTTATTTTCTCAGTATAAAAACTAAGATAGTTTATTTTTCGTATTTAGGTAGGCATCATTCGGAAGCAAAAAGTATCTCAATATCTCAACTGGTTAGGTAGAAATCATGGGGTAATGGGGTAACTGAAAGTAAATTTTAAACCCTTTTTAATCCTTTAGTGATTGAATTTAGAAAAATATTACCATCACATGTTAAACATTCATTTACACATCCAATTAAGGTAAAAAACATAATGATAACCCATTGAGTCTAAGAGTAATCGACGATTCAATGTAAACATATTTTATTCCTTCACAACCCTAAGAGCTTAGATTTAGAAACATTCTGAAATCTGTTTACGGGCATCTACGTATTCACCAACAAAAATCAAAAAGCAACTCTACATATAGACAGGTTCATAAGCACTCATGGATTTATCTAAAAATACATTCCATGACTTTTCACCATCTTAGGATTCAAAACATATACACGATTATTATATTAGACAACACCTTTCATCTAGTTTCATCACTTTCACTCCCTTAGGTGTCCAATTTCAAAATATCAATACACTACTTTTCAGTTATGTAAGTAAGCATTAATCTTAAGCAAAAATTATGTCAATACCTAAAATTTAAGGGCATCAATAAATCAATAAAAAATTTGAAAATACATTTTACCCTTCTTTAAAATCCTTGGAGTCAAATTTGGAAAATATCCTGAAACAGTATTTTGGGTCTTTACGTTCATTCTGAAGCAAACCGCACTTTGATATATCAACTGGTTCAATAGCTATAGAAGAATAATCGAAAACACATTTCATGTCTTTTCACCCATTAATTAAAGAATTATGAAATGTCTTGAAGTCTTATCTTATAGAATCGTATATGTATCTAATTGAAGTAAAAATCATGAAGATATCCCATCGAGTTCGAGCTGTACAGACGATTAATAAAAAATACATTTCCTCCATGTTTATTATTTGGGAGTCGAATTTTGAAAAATTCTTACACTACTTTTTGGGTATTTAAATAAGCATCATTTTAAAGCAAAAGGTAACTCTGTATCTCAAAGGGTTGGCTAGAAATATAGTAAATAAATAATCGAAAGCACATATCAGGTCGTTTCCCCTCTTGAACGTTGAATTTCAAAAAATGCTTAAAGTAGCTAACATGCATTTTTAAGACTGACCCATTGAAGCAAAAGTGAAAATGAAAGGCTGTCAAGTTCAAGTTGTGTAGACGAATCTTAGAAAACACATTTCACCTTTTTTCCACCCCCTCACGGAACAAATTTTGAAAAATCCCTGCTTAGTGCTCGCCTAAGACCTAAAGGAAACCTACACAAAAATTTCACATTTCTAAGTCCAGAGGTTTGGGCTCCAGTTTGACATGTCAGTCAGTGAACTCATTTATACATAGAGATGTCTATAAACTAAGATATTTAAATTAAATCAGTTTACTGCCTATAAATGCAATGGTTTAATCTTGCTGAAGACAAATTTCAAAAAATTGTTGTGCAAAAATAATAACAATATCCAAAACTTTCCAATGCTTTTTGCTGAAAAAGCTAAAAATATCTGTAATGTTGAGTGACACAATATACATGAATGTTTATAGCCCAGCACCTCTCAACACTCATTTTATTTACAATTTAGGATGTCCTACATTATTATACGTCATACATTTTTGACCACGAGTGTCCTACATTTCATTAAATGCATCTGGTAACCCTATATTAAACCTGTAATTTATGCTATGTCATAGTCATTTACGTATGTATGAATGTTTAAAAATTTATTTAGATGTTGCATATAATGTACTTTTCTTTGGTTTATATTTTTAAAAAGCTAATACTGCAGACAATATATTTTATTAGATTATAACTTGTGTGACTTTTGTAAAAGTGAACTGTACCCATATTGTAAAGGAAAATTTATATCAAATTTGTTATTATATGTTAAAATTGTACCGACGAGTCCCATAACACTCACTCTGAGACTAAAAGTGGAGAGTAAATAATCACGCAATCAATCAAAAAGCTGTGAATGTCAAGTGATTAATTGTGGGGCAATGTTGCAGCGGCAATTTGCGCAGTCATGTTTCCAGTTAATTTTTACACAATCAACAAAGTTTATAGGTATCACTGTAAAGAGAATATGTTAATCTGAATAAATATTGTACTATCATTTAAAGACTAAAACAAACTATTTCCTTTCAAATAGATTAAAACCCAATTTTAACGCAATTTTTTGGCCTTTTTTTTTTAGGTTTTAAAGGTCAAAATTGGCCCCATTTGGTTATAGCGGGAACCTGGTTGTAGTGAGGATGGAACTATGAACCATAACACATTATAATGGGAATCTACTGTAACTGTACAGTAAAATTAAAATAAAAAGTAGTTACGGTAATTGTATTAGAACATGTACAGCCTTGTTTGTAAGCCAGTACGATAATGAGCACCATATACTCCTTGCAGTTCCTACACATACATATGCAGAGGTTTTCTAGTAAAATTTTTTTTTTTGCCCAATAAAACGGTTCCAGTCTTAAGCAGTAGGCTATTATAAGGGTGAAGTATACATCATGTCCAGAAACAAATGCCTAATAAGCACACTACACGAATCCTGGGCTAAAATAGAGACAAAAATGTTAGTGGCAAAATTTTGTACGATGACATTTTATTTTCACAATGTGGCAACACAGCACTGTACATATTCACCTCTTACACTCCCCAGATATCAAACTTATATTACTAGTACTGTTCTGACCTGCATATTATTGGTCCAGGTTAAAATCCTGAGCAGTCCGAAACATACATGAAATAATACCTTATTGTGGACTATCTGCTTGCAGTGTTGCCACATTGCACACACAAAATGTCGTCGTACAAAAGTTTGTCACTAACATTTTCGTCTCCAATTTAGTCCAGGATTCGTGTGGTGCCTATTAGGCGTTTATTTCTGGAAATCCTGTATACCTAACAATTTGGGCAATGAAAAAATAAGTTTTGAATAAGAAAATACATTTATTATATCTAAGGCATTAAAAAATTGTAATAACTATTTCATAAATTAGAAAAATTGCACAAGATGGGAGATCAGACCTAACAATTACCTTAATGAATATTCCTATCATGGGAATGCCTAGAAATATTTTTTTGGGATGGAGAAGGATAGGCTGGTTTTAAACTGTCATCTTGCCAATGATTTTAATAGTAAGTATTTGTGTTTCATCTTCCTGAATGCTGGCATCATTATAAGTTCCACAATTATCACTCTTTTTATAAACATTTATACAGAATGTGATGCAAAAAGTATAGATACAAAAAAAGTCTAATGTTTCAAGTTGGGGAAGGAAGGATGATAGAACTTCAAATTCTCCCCCTCCATCCCAATTACGTAGATACGTCCACGTAGCCTTCAAAACGGGAAATTATCATGGGTCAAAAGACATAGTTTGAAGTAAACAAGACTATATTGTACAGCAGAAGAGTGAGCAACACTTCAGTAGTTGGAGTGGATCGGAGGATTATGGTTACCAAAATTAGAGTAGCGAGAGCTAGTCCTCCCAGCAGGCCATGGCAGAGCGTGTAGAAGGGCAGCAGGTACTCTTGGATGGCGATGGCTGTGCCGAGGGGTGTGGCCACCGTCCCTGACCCTCCTCCCCCGCCACCTCCCACTGTAGCAGAGCTGGGACAGAGTACTTTCTCTCTCGTGGTCCGAGAGAAGCCATATGCACGCTGCACGTACACCTTGTTACCATTCAAGAGGCATGCAGGAGCAGATGGACTCCCTGATAACTGAACACCTGCATGGACACATGCACATCTTAGGAGACACATATACTGTCTGTATATTAGAAGACAACCAGATACACACAAACATTAATGTTTATGTACTAATGTTGTACAACAGCTAAATTTCTTCTGCAGTTAAGGACACACACAAAATTGTTGTCTCCTCATAATTTTTAATTAATTATGCCTTCCAAACAAACAAAGTACAACGTTAGCAAAGAAAGCAAGTGCATCAGTATTTACAAAGAAAGGCATGTGTCAAAACTTTACTGGCCTACAGAGTCTCGCCTTTATAAGTACAGGAAGGAAATTATTTTGAAGTGGTTCTAGTTGTGTTTGCATGAGTAAAATTTCAATATTTTTTTGTGTAGTTACAGTCTTTAGCAGAACAATAGACCAGGTGTGTCAAACGCACTCAGACCCCAGGTCGACTTCATTGACAGTGAACATGACAAGGGCTGCACACGACAAACAGGTTCTGCCATTTTCGATTTACGAAGATTATCATTTATTTTCATTATTCTTAAATGCTTGTTCAGATGGAAGCTGGGCTATTGTTCAGATGGAAGCTGGGCTACAATATATACCCTTTAAGAGGTGCCAGTCAGATGCACCTGTTCTAGACATTAGTCCCCATTACTCCTGTGCCATTGTTTACAACACCACAAAAAGTCGCTCTCAAATGATTGATGGTGCATACATAAATTAAAATTATTGCAAACAGCCAGAATCTACTCTTGTCTACAGATGTCTTATGCAATTACCAGTGACACCCTTTTTTACACTTCTCAAGGGACCTGGAAAATTACTTTTTTTAAAATGCAAGTAAATGTAAAAAGAGGGAAATTTCTAATGTAAATGCAGCAAACAGTACCAGAAAAAGTATGTGTACAATGTGGTTAAAACTAAAAACAGGGAGATGTGAATATGACATTGCGCTATCACAGAGCACTAACTACTCTATAGAAAAAAATAAAATTAGTCATGGTAATTATATTAGCTACATGTACAGTCTTGTTTGTTGGCCAATATAACAACACTCCTTGTAGTTCCTACATATACATATATGCAGGGGTTTTCTAGTAAGATTCTTTATTCTGCCCACTAAAACAGTCCCAGTCTTCAGTAATAGGCTGAAAGGTGTAGTATATAGCTAATAATTTTAGCAATGAAAAATAAAATATATAAGTTGTATTATCCATCAATTATCTGAAGAGTGACTACAGTTTTTAGCAATTTACTTGTACCAATTTTTTGAAATGTTTCATGGACTTTATAATTACCCTGTAGTACATGTAGAGCGTGTGTTACAAGACTACAGATATCTAAGAGTCTAAACTACAGGTGCAAAATTTGTGTAGTAACATTCTATTCAAAACTTGTTATAAAACATTGTTCTAAATCCTACAGAAATTTGTAACTGAGGTGACCTTGAAAATTGCAATTAAAATGGTTTAACCAGTAATCAAAAATAATAAAACCTACTTAACTCCTTACCTGCGACATTCGACTATAGTAGAATATACAAAATATTGCTAAACTGCAACATGCAACTTTAGTCGAACGCCAAATTAAATGACTCTGTAAACACTAAGTACGTATATGGTTTTCTCGCTCCAAATTAGCCAAAAAATAAACTATGTATTTACAAAATAAATATTTTTAAGATTTCTTAACACTATCATGAAAAGAATAAAATTTTTTATCATGCAACGATAGTAACGATTTTAAAAAATTCAGTTAAAATTGTCATTTAATTGATATCTGAAATCTGTAGTTGTGTTGTATCATCCCAATTTGTTCAGAGAATAGTGGTGTCAAGTCACTATCTAAGAAAGCTGTTAACCCTGCAGTGTTTATAGCTTTCAATGTAATTACATGTACATCAATGTACTACCAAAGAGTTACCTTGGTGTAACTCAGGCGAACAGTTACAGAGAAAACAGATGAAGTTTGTACAAGTGCAGCTGTATTCATAGGAGGTATGCAACTTGCATCACATGGCAAATCACTTCAGATGTGAATACAAGTACTGTTGATAGGCTTGCATGCACACAATAGTAGAAATTCAAAGGGGGACATGGATGAAATGTAAAAGATACAACCAACATTACTCTGGTGGAAGATCAGGAAACTTCACTGAAAATAAACAGTACTGTTAATAAAAATATCTACGTGTGCAAGCATTTTACAGAAAGCTGTGACCACAAATCTTAATACACAAATTACAGCTATGCACAACAGTATATTGTTTGACCAGGTCAAAGATGTGTAAGATGTTAGGAACGGTAGCACAAGAGTATTTAATTAATATGCCAAGTTCAACTACAGTGCTGGCTGGGGTCTTATACAATACTTTTATTAGATGATACCAAAGGAAACAAATCAGGTGGTATCAAGTCTTGTCTATCTCTCTCTATCCAGTGTTCAAAAGTAACGAAATAATGATAAACTTGTTATCTTAACTGTGCAGGGGTTCTCTCATGCTGGCACGATTGTAAACACATATTAACACGATGACCATTAAAAAGTAGCGGCAAAAAGTATGGTCTAAAGAGGGCATCTGTGAAAATGTGACCAGACATTAACAACAAATGTCACGTGATGACTGCAGTTCTCTAACTGGAAATATGCCTTAAGGGCGCCGTCTACTAGAATCGTGAAGAGGCGCGCAGACCTTTAACAATCCTGATTTTATTCGAAAACCATTCAACATGTTGTCACGCGGTTAGGCTACGAAAAGCATTTAAGGATCTTAGTACAGGTCTATAATATTGCCATTAACTGTTATCGTTCCTAACAAGTATTTTTTTGAGTGTGAAAGTGACCGAATCGGTACTTTTGACGCTGATTTTTATGTAAGAGTAATCATGTTCACGATATTCTTAATATTATAGACCTGTAGAGCGACTCTTTCCCTTTCGCCGCGTAAAATAAAATGATAGTGTCTTCGCTTAAAGTCTTGATGTCCACGAGGGATTACTAAAGCATTGTTCGGTGTTAGAACACGCCCGTAAGGTGCTGCCGCCATCCTTCCTCTTCCACTTTGAACCTTCCTCCCTCGCAAGGCTCGTGTTAGGAAGGAAGGTTCAAAATGGAAGTGATAGTACGCCGTGCGCGGTGCCAGTATCATTGCTGATGCGGCCGCCACACTGCTAACCTAATCTGCGGGAGATAAGCGCGCATGGATCTCGTACGTATTGGATTTCCAGCGCCGTCGCCCACCTTCTTACACATTGTTGCCGACTAATAGGTCTACAACTCGTTTTCTAAAGAAACTGATAAAGCTTCTAGTGACGATCCCACTTATTTGGCTTGCAGAAAACTCAATATCAGATTGGACTCAGTGAAGCGAGTTCAAATTCTTTGGTAAAATTATTAAGTATGTAGTGTTTTTATTTCATAGTCAATATCTAGTTACATTTATTTGTTTACAAAACATGTTTATTAAATTCCAGATAATATGTTCAATGTTATTGGCGAAATTCCATATGTTTACAAGTTTAAGGCGCTCATTACCTGTAAGGTAAAATGCAGAGTTAAAATTCGACATGCGCACACCACATTTTTAAAGACGTGTATTTATAACTATCAGATATTTTGATAAATCAAACAGTAGTAGATGACTCTAAAGGACATAAGGCAAAGGTTAGATTGTAGATGGACAGCAAAGACGTGTGGGCGTGAACAAATAAAACGTCGGCATTCATGTGTAAGCTCTATTTCCCATATTTTTGCCTGTTGACTAACACGGCCATTTAAATCATGACGTATTTATGTAATACATATAAATATTGCAAAATGTTTTGTTTTAAATCCCCTGAATAGGAACAGATGAGTGTAAAAACAATTTAATTTTGAAAACATATAATGTAAAACCTTTTCACAATAAAATATATTTGCACGGACCACTATTTCCAGCTCATATTAGGTTATTTATAACATACTATTGATTTAGCAAGAGATTTGAGATAATTTCATACAATAATTTGACGAGACACGCATCGATTTCAATGGCTGCTAAATAACAAAAAAGGAATTCAGTTCTACTGAAAGAAATACGTATTTGCTTCGAAATATGTATAAGTATATTTAACGGATTAAGACTCGCTTATTATAGTGAGAGTTTTTACATAAATGAGTCAGTATTATGGACAGAGAAAGTCCTCTTCCCTTCCAGGACGTATGTTTTAATATCATGCAGAATCATATAAATATGTCTATGTAATTGGAAAATACAATGTAAAATTGCGGAGCATAATATAGCGTCATGTATATTTTGAAATAAATATTTAAATTTCGGTATGTGGGATATTTCTATATTAAGGTGTTTTCCTTTCTTACTGAGTGTGAATGTCCACCTACGATACATACATTACATTAAATAATTTATATATATATATATATATATATATATATATATATATATATATATATATATATATATATATATATATATATATATATATATATATATATATATATATATATATATATATATATATATATATATATATATATATATA
>PNEQ01029178.1:5707-32273 GCA_003012365.1 Medauroidea extradentata | reverse complement strand
CCATAGTTGTTACTTCATATTATAGTCATCCAATAACTCAGTTTTCTACGTTTAGTAAACAATAACCGTCAGAAGATACTACTTGTATCGTGTATTAAATATATTTGGTTACAAGTTTTACTGCAGTGCAACCATTATGCGATATCTTAAAATATCATATGTTTGCATTCCTATGGCTACAAATTTCATTAATGTCGTAACCTAGTGTTTAAAACAATGCATGAACTTCCCAGCGGAACATAGGTTTAAACCCGATATAAATACTTGATTTTATGTTTTCTTTTAGGACAAAATTTGTTATTTAAACCAAGTATCATTAAAACAAAAAAATTGGGCAGTCCTAAAAAACAGATTACGTTCTAGTGTATTTAGTATAGGGTCCATTGTGCGATTACATTCAATTACTTCAGTGAAGCGCCTTGGCATTGTCTACTAGGCATCTAAAGTTGTCCTCACTCCTAGAAAGTTCCTCCCAAACTTTAATAATTACGTTCTAAAGAGCGTCTTGTGAGTTTGGTGGCGGGACTGACCACATTCTTGTCACTGTGCGTTTCAACATTGCCCAAACATCATCGATTGATTAGAAATTTGATCTAAGTGGGCAATAAAAAAAAGTCGATATCTGGATGGCTTGAAAACTATTTCTGTATACATAGAATTGTGTAAATGAGAGAAATATCTTCTTAAAACTGGACCACTCCGCAGTATTACGTATTCAGACACTTGGAACTATTATATCAATCATTATATATATATATATGTATAAATATATATATATATATATATATATATATATATATATATATGTCATATATATATGTATATATATATATATAATGTGTGCGTGCTATAAAGGTCACTGTTAAGCCGTTCTATGATTCGATTGACTAACCATTCTCCGTATAAAGACATCAAGCTCTGTCATGCAACAGGAAGACTTCCAAAGCAAAGACTAGTTGAAATATAACGTGCATCATGTCACTTTCCCTTAGACCTGGATGCTAATACAGACCCGTTATTAGCCGATGTGTATTATTGTACGCTGCCGAAGATACCCGAAGTGGGACTTAGAATTCTGGCCTGTAGAGAGGCGATATTTTTTGATTTGCCAACTGTACTTACACTGTAAATTATTTATTTGTATTTAATTATTTGGTTTTTGCGACTAACATGTCGGTGTAACAAGCATATTTTGACTTCTATTGGCTGTTTCAGGAAAACTAAGGTAGATATAATAATATTTATAAGAGAAAAATTTACTCTGAGGAACGTCTACAAAACAAACTTTGTTTCGTGAAAATATAAAATTATTGTTTTCTCATACTTGAACGACCTTAAAGTAAATTAGATGGGAACTTATATTGATAAAAATGTTATAGGATTTATTAGTTTTTCAATACAACTCTTAATATAAAAGTTGCAATTTTTATGCTGTAATAATAGTTTATCTCAACATGTGATAATTTCCTTTGTACTGTGCAAACACATTGTTTTAGTAACCACTGTAATATGAACATTTTTTATAAATTCAGATTGAAACAAAAATTTACCGTTTTTTTTATTTTGAAAGTTATAATTTTTTATTTACAATATATCGTATTTCAGGAGATTGTGACAGCAGTATAATGAATAAGTTGGTGAAAGCTCAGCTATATGGTCGAAACGTTACTATCACTAAAACTGAATGTTTTGTAATCACATACTGCGAAATTATCTTCGAAGGATTCGCAGTATCGCACAAAAGACAAAAAATGAAAATGGTCCCGTTTCTTCTGTTCTGCGAAAGTCAGTATCTGACAGGCAACTTCGTCTTCGATCGGCAGTGACTGGCGCTATTCATCACAGGCATGCTCAAAATGATTTACCAACCGACAAAAAAATAGAAGAACTGAAACGTGATATTTATAATGGACCATACCACGTATTTGGTGAGCATACAGGATGCGAGTCAAGAGGTTATTTCTGCAGTGGTTCTAAGGAGAAAGAAGAAAACCTTGTACCATCTCTAAAGAAAGCAGGGATGTGGCAAGAAATAATAGCAGCTCGAAATATTGTTGCACAGCATGCTGTAAGTCTTTTACACAACGTCAATACCAATGCAGAAGAGTCTTTCAATAATGTTGTCTGCAAGTACATTTCTAGTAAGCGAGTAAATTTTTCTTTCAGAGGAGGTTATCAAACCAGAAGTGACTTGTCTGTAATTGCTTACAACTCGGGCGCTTAAATGCAGTCATTTATTCATAAAGGGTTAACAAATCACAGTCCTGGAAATATTACTAATGCTCACATACAGCGTAGGGAACGTTCAGCCGAGAAAAGAAAGTGCAGGAGAATAGACAACCCACAAAAATCGAAGCGCAGGAAGTTACAGATGCCAGCTCCTGACAGCGAGTATGGCTGTGTTGAAGTAGGATTGCCCGACATGGAGCCAGACGTGTATGCGAAAAAGACCGCGGAGTTTTTTGCCCGCATGCATCTAACAGATAAAGACCGAGATGATCTTCAAATTGCTACCAAGGGTCAAAGTGATTCTCTTCTCAAGTGACTCATAGCATCTCACTTTGGTACAATTTGTAAAATGAAGACATCCAATAAACGAGCTAAGTCTGTTGTAAATATTTTGTACAGCAAGTTTTCTGGGACAGCGGGCACGAGATATGGTTTGCAAAATGAAAGAAATGCTACTGAGGATTTTGAAGTTAACAGTGGTGAGAAGGTAGCTCGATGTGGCTTATTTGTCGATCAGGATTGTCCATGGCTCGCGGCATCGCCTGATGGTCTTGTTGGAGTTGATGGAATTCTTGAAGTTAAATGTCCTGCTGGAGCCTCAAAGCTAACACCAGAAGAAGCAGTCAAAGAGAAAAAAGTTACATTTTGTAACATTGTAGACTGCAAAATTATTTTAAAGGAAGAACACGTGTACATGTACCAAGTACAGGGGCAAATGCACATTACAAATCGAAAGTATTGCTATTTTGTTCTCTGGACACAACGTGGATCACTATTACAAAGGATAAAAAAAAACAACACTTCTTGGGAAGAAAAAATGATTAAGAAACTGACTCATTTTTACATAGAAAGTCTCCTTCCAGAGATACTCCAGGAACATGGAAGTTAGGAAACTCAATAGTAATACCTGAATATGTTCATGTGAAATGTTTTTTTAACGTAGTTTGTGCCCAAGTCGACACATTTGAACTTTTGTTGAAGATTGGGAGGTCTTTTAAATTACCTACTTGGTTATAAGTAAAAATGTTAAACTACTGAAGTATGCTGTTCGTATGAAAGTTATTCCTGAATATATCTGTGGGCCTGTAAATGAACAGATGAGTGCCATTGTCAGAACTTTTGCCTATAGAATTAAATATTGAAGTTCTGTATTATTTGAAATGCAGTATTGTAATACCTCCATGGACCGGTTACACGAAACTGCTCCTTAATCTGAGATCCTGTGATCCAGGATTAAATGTGATCCTGATATCATTGTATAGAACGAACCGCGATTGGGTTCAAGCATTCTGGGTTTACTTGAACTCAGTTTCAACGCATAGGAATATGGGAGTTTTGAGGATTGTAACCCTCCTTTTTTTAACCAATTTTTTTTTTAATTTCACATTAAAAATTAGTTATATTATTCCTGTTAGAAAATGCTATGTTTAGTTACGAAAACTGCAAAAATAGAACTATCTTGCTCCTTCAAAATCAAAATTTTTTGTGTAGGACCCCCCTCCCTCCTAAAAATACATTGTCAATGTTTCTTTATAATGATCACCAATTTTTTTCTAGCCAAAGTAGATTTTCATTGCGAAAAGTGCCAAAATAGCACTACTATTAACCTGAAAATTCAAAATTTTCCCAGCAGAGAACCAACGGACCCCCGCCCCGCTCAAAAGGGGTGATATGTTTTATTTTATAAAATCCATCTTAGCCACAATATATTAGGAAAATGTACATAGGGAAATATAACATTTTGGTGTTTAGAATATTTAATGTTTAGTTACGAAAATGGCTAAAATATCAGTCTTTTCAACCTTAAAATTTAAAATTTCCCCGGGGGAGGAACTCCCGGACCACCCTCCCATTTTAAAGTTATGCTTTGTATTCCTTATTAAATTCGTCACCTTTAGCCACGAAAAAATTGGAAAAATTCCACATTAAAAAAATAATAACATTTTATCTGTAGAATATTCAACATTTAGTACAACATTTAACTAAGAAAACTGCTAAAAATACACCACGTTACTCCTTGAAATCCAAAAAATTACCAGGGGATGGCACCTGGACCCCCCCCTCCCTTTGTACTGGAATGGTCGGTGTCCCTTCATAAAATTCTTAAGTCAACACCCCCCCCCCTTTTTTTTTCCTTTCACAAATCCTAGCTACGCCACTGAAATGCCGTGACTACAGTATTCGTCAAAGGAAATCATTTACGATAGCAGAAAATGTAAATAGTAGTTATTTTAGCTTAGCAAGCGCGATTTAGTGTAGCAATAATTTTTTAAATGTTAAATTAACAATTTCACCCCAATCCATGATATAAATATTATATTATGCAAATAGAGATATATATAGGAATTCATTATGTAGTCAACTTTTAAATGTGTGTTATTGGAACAAAATTTAACACATAATAAATGTTGTATTGTCATTTACTTTCATGATTTACAGTTTAATTAAAGATATATTTTAATTATATACATAAGCCAAAAGCTAACGAATATATAATATGATTGTATAATAGTGTATTAATGTTCGGTAAATTCCATTTTTTGCCATCCACTGTCTGTTTTGGCAATTTAAACAATCTTTCATAATTTATAAACGTCTTTTATGCTATATGATAACTGCAAGAAACATTAATATTGGCATAATGTGATGTGCAGTACAATGTGACTATCTTAAACAAAAATGTTTATTATCTAAATAAAAATATAGTGGTTTAAAGGCATTTAAATTTAATAAAAAAAACATTCTACGTTTTAAGTATTTCTGGTAGTATAAGCAATCCCATACATAATTTTTTATGAATCGTGTTCCCCTTACGCTGTGCATAACCTCAACAACAATATGCGAACCAAGATTAACATTTTGAGTCACCGAAATTCGGTGATTTCAAAGCATTCGGTTCAGTCGTTTGTGAAACCGGCCCTTAATAGTGTAAACATGTTAAACATAAAATTGTATATGTATAGGCTGTTCACAATAAAGTAAGCACTCAGCGGAACTTGTAAGTAATTTAAAAAATATTTTATTGGGCCAATAAACGATAACTTTAAAGTGTTTTGAAACTTTTACATTGGTTTTTAGTTACATGGAAGTTTTAACATTAAGAATAGTAAAGATGGCTGCAAAACTGCTAAAAGAAAACTGTTTGCAGTGCTCACCTTATCGTGAACGGCCTATACACTGGTTTTACAAGGCATTAGCTATGTTTTGAATTTAGATTTTTTTTGCTATGTTCGGATACTTTGAAAATAATAGGGTAGATAATGTGTTATTAGCGCTAAATTCCATAATGCAAACTGAAAGTGCTTCAATGAAGCGAACAATACGCACAATTAATTAGTTATGGTTTTATGATCTTTAAGTTTTCATTTTGTATGTTTGTATATTGTCTGTTTGAGATTGAACTGTTATTTAATGTATATTATACTGTGCTAATGTAAATTAATTTTATTATATATAAATATATCATAAATATATATTCATTTGGATTATTGCTACATCGAGCAATATGTATAGAATTTAGACATCATGCTGTATTATCGCCAATAGATCTAAAATTATTATTTTTTAATTTGCGCTCATATGTTATGTTAAACTTTGTAGACCAAAACCATTACCTTATACTGTCGAGGTTCTTATCTACCTGCGCTCAAACCGCGTTGCTGCGTGTTGCGAATAGTCATTTTTCAAACGCAGCCAACCTAGATAAGAACCTTAAAAAAATGTACTGTTTCAGCTGTAGATACTGAACAGCACTTTAATATTATTAGAATAAATATGTAACTGTTTTTATTTAACGTGTAATTAGTTAATTGTTAAGTAGACCTTACAAATATTTCTGTTTGCGTTGTCATCGAAAAGTTGAATATTTTTACTGCACTCACAACGCCAAGTTTGTAGAGTAAAGCTGGTAGCTTGATAATCTGTAACGACGGGTGTTATCTATTTGGGCAGATGGGGTTTGAAACGTAAGGAGCGATATGACCTTCACTAGCTATCTTCCTCTCCACTCCTCCCACTTCTTTTGTCAGCTCATCTGTATGTGGGGAGAAATAGAAGGGAAGGAATTCACACCCGTAGTTAGGAACACTGCCACCAGCCACAATCAAAACGAAATACGTCCGTTGACGCTGGGCATAAATTCCCACGGTTCCGTCCGGCGCCCTTAAAAAACATATGTGTGAAGAAATTAATAATCCTATCTTAACACAGTAGAGCAATAATTAAATTTCTGTACCACCCAGACTTCAGACACAGTAGTTAAGAGTTTTTCGATTAGCTGAATAGCTTACGTAATTATTTTTCTACAATAGCTCCCAATAAATTTCTTGGTGTTCAGAAAGACCTAAACATATGAAAGACTAACTAGCAGCTTCCAGTTCTATCAGGTGGTCTTCTCAGTTAAGTCTCTGAAAGCAATGAAAATTATTTTCTCCTACTTTGTTAAATACCATGAAAATACTGATGATTCACCCATTCACTGCTGAGGGTCTTTGAATCAGAAAATAATCTACAATACTCAAACTTTTTTTGTTTAAGTATAGGAATCACCAACATAATACAAAATAGTTTTCAGTCTCCTAGTTATGACCTTAGTGAAAAACTCTCTGTTTCTTCTGTAAGTGACAAAATGCAACAGCTTCAAAATAAAGAACACTTCAAATAAGTCTATGACAATGCTAGGAAGATTGGAGCTGGTCCGTGGAATTTTTTTAAGTATATTGCTGAGAACAAATGTCCCCAATGAAATTTGAAAATATCCTCTACCACTGATGATTTCGCACTGGAACACCTTGTGAGTTAATGGCGTCGGCAGTACCAGTGGCAATTTTATAAACTGTCTTGACTTTGATTCATCATGGTAGAGCTCTGCAATCAGGTTTCATTCCTCCTTGTCTTTCCAAGTTCATTCCCTAGTTCCCCATCACTTTTCATCCCCTCCCCTTGGCACAAGCACAGTGGCAAACTCTGGCCAAGCGAGCAGGTGTGGCATGTGTCAAGCTGTTCTACTTCCCTGTCAGCTCTGTTCAGAGGCAGTTGGTCTATTTTGCTCGTGTAAGTGTGCTCCTGTGTTGAGTTAGTTGGAGTCCTAAACCCCCATGATGTGTGGAGGCGGGCACCACCATGTATGTTAGTAATTAATTATAGCCTACATTTATTCTAAATTTTGTCTCGGTCCCAGCTTGGTGAAAATTTACGTCTCGGCATTAACATGCTTTGATTTAATTGTGATTTCTTTTGATTGAATGCTCTAGTGCTAGCATGTGCAGTGCCGACTTTACAGTGCAGTGAGTGTGTCCATGCTGATGCGTTTGATCATAAATTTTGTTGCAATTTAGGCGTTTTAACATGATGTCATATAGGGTAAGATCTGGTATACTAGAGGAGCTTGCAGACGTGATGTACTTGATTTAGAATTATTCTTTTCCAGTTTTGAAATACGCTGATGTGTCAGGCGAATCCAGTTAAATTTGATGTTTGCTGTTCTGTCTAAATGCTTTGCTATATGCTGTTTTAAATTAGGAATTGTTCTGGTCTCAATGAGTTATTATTGCGAATGGCTGAGAGAAAATGTTTAAAGTTGTTTACAATGGTGTAACCGTAACTTAATGCATGTTTGTGAAGTAAAACAAATGGGAGAAATGTTTAAGATTCCTCAAGTTCGCATTGGTTGAATGCAGCTGCCTGTAACCAGTATAGTTTGTTAGTTAAGAGCACGGGCCTCACAACCATAGGGGACAGGGGGGAAATGCCCCCCCCCCCCAAAATATGAAGTCTTTTCATTTTGTCTCCTCCAATATATACAAGTTGTTTCTTAACTTACGTTGCAAACTTTAGGACGTAATCTTTTACCACAAATTATACATAGTTTCACAATGAAATTTTTGTCTATTGTAATTCGTAAGACAGAAATTCACACTTGGAAATTTAGTTTCAAATGGTATTTTTGCACAGTATTGGAAGCGACGAGGAGTTAATTTTCAATCCAGTGCACAGTGTTTAGTGTTACTGAGATCTTCAATGCATCAAGAAGCCGTTCTTTAGAACATTCCCCTTCAAGAAAATAACACCCACTCATTGAGTGGAACTTCTGTGGTAAACATTTCACGTCCATTTTATGAACAATACATACAAAGAAACATAAAAGGTCATCTTTTTGAAAATCGTTAGAATTCACTGTTTACAAGAAATAAATTTTAAAAATAATCAGATGCTGCAGTAGCTTTGTTGGCACACCAATTTAAGTGGCAAATAAATTCACACATGAAACATACCAATGGTGGTGTGTGATACGCATGTCACTGTATGGAGTTGCTTGAAAGTAAGTTTGTTGAGGTTTACTTGGTTGAAATATGTAACATATTTCAAAGTGCAAAATGCATTTACAAGCATGCTGTGTGCAATTCTATTGCAGTTTTTGCCTACATGCCAGGTACTGTGTTGTTGGCACAGACCCTAGAATGCATTTTATACCAAATGGTACATTCTAATGACTCATAAAAATGAGACCCTTTATGTTGCTTAGGATGTACTGTTCAGAAAAACAACATTTAATGTTCACAAAACCCAACACCACAAAAGTTCTAGTCAGTAAGAGGGTGACCACTCCTGTTATTTTAATGAAGGGAGTTTTAAAAAAACAGTTTTGGGGTTTGCTCAGAGATCTCTATAACACTTATCATTGTGCACAGAATTGAAAGTTAACACAACACTGTTTCCAAAAATTTGTCAAAATACAATTTTAAAATTAATTTATCACGGGTGAATGTCTCCCTTACAACTTACGTTATAGGCAAAAAATTTCACAGTGTAACTAGCATATACCTTATTTTTGATAAGGAATAATAAGTTTCATAGCAGTATGAAACATACTAATTCTGTGATCACTGATATATTTTTATTGGTCAATAACCTCGTTAACAAGCCTGTGCTGTAATAACTTAAAACTATAGATAAAATTAGCACTTTTGAATTTTAACTTTGTGTAACATTTCACACACGAATGCTCGGTTATTTGCTTCCAGTAAAGTTAGTAGAGAATTAGGTAAGTAATTTTGTGTTGTAATGTCTTACTTACTAAGTGTACAGTGACCAAATTAGAGGTACCTCAAATGCTCACCACTTTACCGAGAATGGACTATATTATTCGCAAAAGATTACGCCCAACAAAAAAATATATATTTTCTTTATCTGTGTGTTGTTATTGTTATTACTAATGATCTGTAGATGCATAGCTTAGTAATATTTTTTAAATTAAGTGTAGGCTATGTTTTGTGAAGTTTATGTTGTGTTGCGCTTAATCACAGATGATTTTATAAATAATTTGAAAGTGTAAAATTGTAAATTTTTTCAGTTTAAATATTTGCAAGAAAATATTTCTACAGTTTTGTATGGTTTCCACTGTTACGTCATTCTTTCATTGTGGGCAGTTTCTGTACTATGCCAATGCCAAATGTAGTAAAGATTTACAATCTTTAAAGATGTTCTTTGCAAGTGTTTATCTGCTCAAATTCAGTGAATTTTTTACTCAGATTTTTTGGCAGGTTTCGAAATATTTTTTAAAATGTAAACTAGGGTGATCAGGCAAGATACTATAATGACAGCAAATATCAGTTTTTAAAACTAATTTTTTATGTTGTGTCGAACATTCTTACTACTACTGCAGCTCGTAAGTTTAACATTCAGGTTTCTCCTAGTATTTAAATCCATTATTTTGTGGTGTATACAGGGCTCCAACATGTACTTATGTTAACTTTTTTTTTGTAAATCTATTCACTTAAAAAATTTTCTAAAAGAGAAAATCTCTATTTCAACCAGCTATATAATTATCATATTTTAAAAATGACAAATGCTTAAATAAATCCATTTTGCACCCCTTTGAACCCCAAAATTTCCCAGGGGAGGACCCCGGACCCTCCTCCCATGCTTTCTTTTGGGGATGGGTGTTTAACAAATAAATAAATTTCAGTCTCCCGAAAAAAAAAATGAGCTTGCAACGCCAATGTTTACGAGGCACGTGCTGTAATTGTAATTTTAATTTGTTGGTTTTCTTGAAGCACTTATGTTTTAACTCACATCACAAGAAGTTTCACAATTGCAGCTTAACTTGTCGGTTTTCTTAAAATTATTATGCCTGAAGTCATCTAGTCTAATCCTTTGTCATATTATTTGAAGTTTATGTTTAATGTGTTAAAACGTGAATAACGAATGTTCAACGTGTTCATTTGTATTTTTTGGAAAATAATTCTTAGTCATTTAATATAAATTGTTGCAAATTTCTCTTACTTTTATCTTTATATAGTTGTGTACTTATTTAATAACATTCACCTAGTACACAAGTTCATTATATTCAAGTGTAGGACATGGGAATGACAGGCCTCAAGTTGAATGTGCCTCTCAGTCCTCAGATTTAGAAAAATCCCGAACGTTTTTATCTCTTGATCATTTACAAGGATTTTGCAAGCACTATAAATTTGAAGTTTCTAAAGCTGGAATAGCTGTTGCTAAAAACAATCTGAATACCATGCAATTGTGTAAGAAGACACCTAAAAGTGATATATTGTCTTAATCTGCATACACTCTTGATGTAAGTATGTCACTCCCTCCTCTTCTTATTTTTACTGCACAAAGTCACAATTTACCATTTCTGTTTCCCCATCCAGTTACATTATTAAAGTTAAATACATTAATATTTTTCTGTACAGGCTGTTCATGATAAAATGTGCACTTTTGAAACCTAACAGCTAATTTATTTTCAGTCAGTTTCTACATTTCCACTACTTGTTAATATAAACACAATTATTAAATAAATATTGTGTTCATCAAATGTTGACATATGATGCTACAATAAATTATTAGTTCTTTTATTAATATTTTGACAAACAAGCTATCAAAAGTGTGTGTTTAACCACAAACTAAGCAACTACGAGCCAGTTTCCGAGACGTCGAGATGCAACCTCCAGACTCTCCCCAAGGGAACTAGTGCTCTCCAGCCGTTATTGCAGACAGGACCCTTCAGACTAGACTGGTACAGGTTGATTTATCTGGCATTTCGCCATTAAACCAAGCAGCTACCGCCATACCTTTTCTTTCATCTACCCTGTTGTGGTTTCCATGTTTATACTACCTCTTTCTTTAGGCTCCTGTATCCCAATATCTCTTCAGCTCACTCCAGGAATTTGCTTTGGTCCCCTTCAAATTCTTTCACATCTTGGAGGAGGCACCTAGCTGTGCACTTCCATGACCTTTTTACACACTCTCTGGAGGCGGCACCTTCCCTTTGCACCTCCCGGGCAGTGACCAGGTTATTTTGACTTTGATTGGGGAAAGTTGGTAAACAGTCACAGGGACATGCCGAGGCACACTTCTAGTGTTCTTTTACAAGTCTGCTTACCCTAACGCCAACAACTGACTTCCGCCACCTAAAAGCCTTGTGTGCCATACTGATAACCCAAAAGGATAATGGATTGTCAAATCCTGTCTTAAAATCTACCATTCTCTCTTACCTTCACCCATATATTATTGACTACACCGAAATTCCCCGGCAGGAAACAAAACGCCAGGAAAGAGTTTGCTAAGCTAGTTCAGAAGGCACATGAGGTCAAGGACCCTGAGACTGAGGCATATTGGATTTAGAGGGAGGTAGCCGCTGCCGCCAAAAGACGCACTCCCCTCAATGACCACGTGATTGTATGGCTAGTCCTGCAATCTGCCAATGGTTTTTCTATCTCTCTTTCTTCCTCCATCTGCCCAGATCCTGTCTCAACCTTTCCCTCATCCTCTACCGAACTTCCAACGCAACTCCGAACCTCAGCACCTTCCCATCAGAGGGATCAACACCCCCACTGTTGCACCTTCTTCCTACTCTTCTCCTAGCCCATCTGTGGCCTTTACTGGAACTTCACACAGCCTCCAGTGCAGCACAAAGTTTTCCACAATGCACAACTAGAGGTGGGGAGAGTCCAACGAGGGATATTGAACAGCGACGTTGTAAGCAGGTTAGCACCTGAGTTTAGGGACCTGCCACTCTATCTCTTGAGTCCCTAATTGACAACTTCTGTGTCACACATTGACTATATGCACATACAGCAAGAAAAGCAAAGCAAAAAAAGGCATTTCTGCTTCTCTCTTGACACATGCATGGGCGCGCAAGTTTGCAGCACAGGACAGGCGGTAAATAAACAAAATAGGCATTAATTTACAACAGTAATTTGGGGCACTTCAATGAATAAGTAGTAGGGTACATAGGTACTGGAAAAAAAAAATCATTATAATTTATTTTTACCTTCTTTTCACAATATCTAATATTTTTGTTTGGCATACTAATACAGGTTGTTTCTAATTAGCGAAATTTTTAGTTTATCAGCTGAAGTGATACTGCATAGCGGGTGAACAAAATAGAATTTGGAAATATGATCAATCTACATTGGCTGCAGTAACTCAAGAGCTTTAAAATGAGAGTAGAAAGAATATGAAAGTGTACTACAACTGATGACAGGCGTGAATTGGGTGAGGACAAGGGAGCAGTTATTGCAGGGATAATGGATGTTGCTGCTGGTCAGTGGGGTTTCTCTGCATACTCCTGTTTCCCTCACCCTTACATTCAGCTACTGCTCCATTCTTACTTCATGTTGTTCTCATTAATGCTCAGGACCTCAGTGCTAAGAGCTGTCTGATATTCTCCACGAGTGTGTTATAGATAAAAACCACAACAAATGTTCCTTAAGAAAGCCCCCAGATATATGAATATGTTTTAGGAAAGAGTCAAGTGTGAAGAAAAGAGAACCCCAACAGAATTTAAAAAAAAAATTGTGTGCAGTATAATTGAATGATAAAATATGTGCAGAATAACAACGTTTAGTAAAGTATGATAAGCACCTCTAGATTCTGTACCTCCTAGTGGCCCCTCCACAATGTCTTCCTGCAAGTCACCAAGGACTGCTGTTATCACCGTCTCTGACGGCACGTTACGCTGTTTGAGTTCACCCTGTGACCTCTTGCTGCGTCTCTTCCTGCGAGCCGGAGCAGGGCCAGCATCGTGCTCTTTTACTGAATGCCTCTTCCTCGGCCTGGGTGCAGGGGTTCGAACCTTAGTGTTGTCTTCGGATATCCCAACTGGCACAGCTTGATGACTTTCTGGCTGTTGCCTGGACTCTGGACTCTCAGACATCTGTTACCCACAAATTCCAATCACTGAACACAAGGAGTCACTCAGTACTTATGCATAGGCCTATTGTATTCATTTGTCTTCCATGAACTGGTTTTGTAATCTCACTTTCTATCTGAAAATCTACAGTGTCTTCAGCCTAAGGAACGGACATTATGGATGAGGGATGGCCAGGGTTGACGTAGGGACAGCCGTTCTTAGCGACATGCATGTTGCCCAGCCAACCTGAAGAATGGATGAGATGGGGTAAGAGCAGCAACAGAATGAAGAGTCTGGGGCAATGGAGATCACTGAAAAAATACACAAGTCAACAATGCCAGCCAAAGCATAAAAAAAAACTATAAAGTTTTCCTTGTCATTCCTAGTCACAACGGATGTTGAGCATTTGTTTTCACTGATAAATAGCCAGTGGACAAAATAACGAAATAGACTTTATGTAGAATCTGTTAAAGGCATTCTTACCAAGCAGTACAGTTCCAAGCACTTAACTTGTTCGTAATTCTGTACATAATTACTAGCTGCATGGCTGTGGCATTACCACGTGGAATTCTGGAAGGAAAAAATATAACAATAGTAAATTATGCTAATGGGATATTGAGAACATGGCGAAAACACATTTCATGACTTCTCACCCCCATAGCACAACAATACCTCACTAGGGTTATGAAATATTGAGGATGTTGGGAAAATATATTTTATCTTTATTTACTCCTTACTAAGACGGTGCCTATGCAGCAAGAGGTAGCCACCCTTATATTTTCATTTTTTAAATAGGAAATCAGCTCTTCTGCCAGCTGCCACTAATATGTGCGTATATATTTCAGCAGTTCTCCTTTGCCTTGCATTACACAGAACTCCACCCCAAAACATCCTACAAGTGATTCAAACAATTACGCAAAGATAGAATGTCAGAATCAATGATTACCCACCAAACAGATTCTCACAAAATTAAATGTGTATAAACAACCCATGCCCAAAGAGATATCAATATGACTGCAAAAAGTACCAACCTTTTAAATCATTTGTCCGTGGTCAAACCTGCTTTTGGGATTTCTGGAACATCTGACATCTTTCCACCCCCTAAGTTGTCGAAGTTTGACAAACATGAAATACGTTTTTAGGTATTTACAAAAACTTCATTAATATACAAAAATCATCTTGATATCTCATCTGGTTTAAGAGATACATAGGATTAATTGAAAGCACATTTTAATTTTTTTAATGCCCTTAAAGGTTGAATTAAAAAAAAAAACTTTAGTAACTACCTTTTAGAGATATGCGTAACTTCTATTCTGAAGTAAAAATCAATATCTGAACTGGTTAAAAAGTTATTGAGGATTGATTGAAAGCACATTTTATGGCTTTTCAACCCCTTAGTTTTCGAATATAAAAAAATAAGAACATTATGGTAATATGTATTTTCGTATGCTTCATTCTGAAGCAAAAATCACCTTGATATCTCAACAAGTTTAAACGCTATCGAGACCTCGTTGAAAACACATTTCACCTCTTTTCACCCCTTTATTAATTTTTAAATTTCGAAAAATCCCATTTTAGTGGGTGCCTACGGCGTAAGAGGAAGCCACCCTCAAAATTTCATTTCTTTAGGAACAGCAGTTTGGGATGTGCATTGATGAGTGACTGAGTGGGGCACTTTATTTACGGTACAGGATGTATTTAAATTGGACAAACTTTGACACATTTAGGTACATTCTGTATATTACGTATATAAATTTGCAAGGGAATTGGATCCTGTTGGAAAAAATTGTCTGAAACAGTGTGCAATTAACAATAGCGATAGACTAAGCTATTGGTGTACAAAATTGTGCTTAGTTCTTGTGGTAAAGTCTTTGATGTGCTTTTTCCACCCAAGTTGAATACTTTTACTTTATTTTGTTCTATATTGTGTTACGTAGTGCTTACACACCCCTAGTCAAAAAAGGGCAGTCTGGGGGCTCTTTCCTAAAAAAAAATTAGTTTTTATGATGCAAAATAGTGGTATTTAAGGCATTTAAAAAATGCATGCCACTTAATTTAAAAAATTGTGATAATTTAAGGATAAACTATCATAAAAGGTCAAAAGGGGTGGGGGGGGGGCCCAGATCCACCCCTGTACCTACATATTGTATTACTTAGAAACTATAGTTGTGTTAACTACCTTAAGTTAATTGTACTTTTTTTATTGAACTGTAAGATGAAGTAACTAATTTATAATATTTATGTAAAAGTGAATTTGGTAGGCCTATTTTTTTGGTCATATTTTATAATTTCTGAGTGTCCTCTTTTTTATGCCTGGAACCTCATTTTATGTTATTCTGATCTGGTAACCCTCATGAGACTATAATTTTTTTAAAAACATTGTTTACCCTAGGCCTAAGTTATGTATTGACACGATCCGTATCTTCAACATCCTCTTATTATGTGATAAACGAAGAACTTAAAATGAACAAAATAAAATTAAAAATGTACTATTACTACAAATAATAATAATAAATAAATTCACATTTGCAATTTGGCAACCTCCTATTAACAAGCTGTAATCTCTTCCTCAATTATCTACCAATTCCCTCCTAATCTTTCCAACCCCCTCAGTCACAAACTCCTTCAAAAGTAAAGTCCACTTCCTCACTGATCTCCTCAACATTGATGGCATACCCTGCTCTGTTCTACTCATCATCTGAATCTCATCATTGTTATTCCCTCTTCCTTTATACTCTGCCTTAGTTAACAGGCCCTGTAACTTATCCCAGCCTCCCTCTCCATTCACCACACTGTACATCCTGACCATGGATACTTATCAACCTTTCCACTCTTCTCCTCTCCTTCAGCATCACAGAAGTCCGAAAGTTCCCTTCATCCGTACCAGCCTGCCATTGCCTTATCCATTTATCCCTCACCCACCTTACTGCCCGTCTTTGCACCTTCTCCAGCACCACAACCTCCAATTCCACATATGGGCCCCATTCTGCTGCTGCATACTCTGACGTTGGTTGTACCATTGTAATATATGCCTTTTCTTTCACTGCACCAATTCCATTTAATGCCCTTCCCAGCATACCTAGAGTACTTCTCCCTTTAGAAACCACTTTCTGTACCTATCTTCTCCATCTTAGTAACTCTGCATCAATACATACACCTATTAATAGGTACCTGTATTTTGAAGTTTCCTCAATTTCCTGTCCATCCCATTTGTGTACGTTCGTACTCCTAACCATACTCCTCGTAAACCTAAAAATCTTTTAGTCTTTCTAACATTTTAATTTTGTTCTCTTCAATTCACAATCTTATTCTTCCAATCTCACCCAGCAACTCGTTAATTAGCCTACATATTTACTTAAAACATTAAAAAAACTTACTTAAAAAATATATTCCCGTTCTTTAATAGACACAAGAAGAAACCTACCCTTAGGGCTAAAATGTAATCTAGTACACATCATTATGCAGAAATGGAAAATGAGTTGGGATAGCCAGTTGAATCCTTCAGGCAATCTATTATATGCAATTTGTTCGACTTTTGATTGTTTACATTCTTGAATAACATCATACTTAAAACTGAAAATTAATAACATTAACAAAGTACTTCAAATACTGTTTAAAATTATAGGAATTTTCAAACACGTCCTTTTGTTAGGCGCCATTACTGGGATTTTTAAAATTAAAATTACATTTTAATGGCCTTCACCTTAGATAAATACAGCAAGATATCATTTTTTTTCCTATCACATAAACTATTCAATCTGAGTCCCAAATATGAGTTTCACGGTAGAGAAAACGTTGAAACTAAACAAGAGTAAGCAGAGATTTAAAACGTTTTTCGCACAAACTAGAGTGAAAGCATAATCAGTGCTGAAACATTAATTAAATTCCACTGCTGTTTCATGTAACACTACTCTTTCCCATAAGAAGTGTGGCCTCCAGTTTACTCGGAACAACTATTTCCGTGTCCGGTATTTTGTTCTTCTACTCTTGTACACTTAATAGTTTGGCTACCCCTGTTGCAATGCAAGGAGTATGCTGGCAAGAAGCCGTAGGGATTACTGCTCGTTGGCTGCTGTGCTTTTTTGAGGTTATGTTTATTTATTTTCGAAATTAATAAAACTCAGAGCGGAGTGTCTGAAAAGATAAAATGACGAATATGACACCAACGGACCTTATTGATGAGGATGCCGCAGATCTACAGTTTCCGAAAGGTATGTTTAGAAGTGAAATTTGGTAATACAAATGTTGATTGGAATATATGACGATTGAGGAAGACGGAAATTTGCAGTAAATGAACGGGAATTAAGTTTTTCCAGTTCGGGTAAATGTTAAGAATAGCTACTCATCGTGTATCGGCCATACGATTGATTTTCGATACATGGGTTATGCATGGATTTTTTTTATAAACGTTAGTATTATGGGAAAAAATGGTTAGATTAAGTTAGGTTAGGTTATATTAGGTAAGGTTAGCCAGAGTAGTGGTTAACGGTGTGTTAGTGAGAAGGGGCATTAATTATGTGAAGGTTGTGGCAGTCAGTCCCCACATGAAAAAAAGTATCTGGGCCAGGATCAGATGTAACTTTTTTTCCATCTGGGTCAGGTTTACAGCATGCAGAGACTTGGGTGCTACATTTGCAGACAGCAGAAAATGGGTGGGTCAGGACAACATAAGAAGGGATCAGGTGCACCTGACAGAACGAGAAAAGTGGATTCTGGGGGATTTATTAGGTAGAGAGACTTCTACTTGTTTGGAGAGAGCAAGGTTAGAGCAGGCCCGAAGCCAAGGAGTGGTGGGGGGCACGTCGTGCTTAGCCCGGCTTAGTCAATTTTCGCCAGACCTATAACAATAAGCTAAATGAATCCTAATATACGTACATTGGATTCAGTCACTAAAAAAAAACTTCAAGTTTAGTTTTAATGATGCTGTAATAGCCCTATAGCTTCTAACCACAAAACAATACATACGGAACAACTTTGGCCCTAAACAATATTTGCAGCCGAACACTAGAACAGTAAGAAACTATAATCTGCTTGACGTGTTAGTGGTTCTATCTATTTGGCGTCATCAATCAAGTTTTACCTTGTCTCGCTATCTCTGTCATACATTAATGATATTGTCGTACATCCTTCTATACTTCTTCCAGTCCTCGTCGCTCACCTTTTCATGTCTGGTTATCCACACCAACAGACTCGATTAACAGTCACCGTAGTTTATTTTACTTGGCTGTTAGATTTATAAATACTGCAAACATATCTCGGCTCATAAGGAAGGAGTGTTGGTAGTTTTGTAATGTTTTCAGCAAGTGGTATCATTATGGATCGTCACATGTGGTAAGTGATTTGTGGTCACATAATTGTAGCAAAACATGGAACCATATTTTGTGTGTACCTATTTTATGAGTATGGATATAAGATTATTTATGAACAAGAAGCCTCGCCTGGAACAGGATGCTGAACAGCCAGCTTGTGAAACTTTTGTATTTGATAAAAAAATCACCTAACACAAGCAATACATATGCCCCGGAGGTTTTAGATTTGTCTAAAAAGGGTAATTTCAGGAAAAGTGCTACTGAGTAGGTAATACTGTAATTAGAAACCATTAAATCTCAATGATTTGGTTCTCAAATTGTAGCTAAAAGGTCATTCTTTTTAGTATCAGCAGTTAATTTTAGCTTATTTATTATCAAAGTTGTTATTTTTAACAAAACTGATTAATGGTTTGATACTAGTGTAATTCTGAGTACCATTGAATTTGAATTTAATATTAATAGTCACTAACATTACCCCACGACTTGTCATAATATAATGTTTGTGTAACGTATAAACCGAAGTGGTGTAAATACAGTGTCACATTCGTAACAAAAAAGTATACAAGTATTTATAACAAAACAATTATAAACATGAACAAATTGAGAATTTATTTTCAAAGCTAGTTCCACATAAAGATGGTAA
The DNA here is from genome assembly GCA_003012365.1 of Medauroidea extradentata. Classification (NCBI taxonomy): domain Eukaryota; kingdom Metazoa; phylum Arthropoda; class Insecta; order Phasmatodea; family Phasmatidae; genus Medauroidea; species Medauroidea extradentata. Next base: position 12,949 of record PNEQ01029178.1, on the reverse strand, counting down.
TGCCAAAATACATACATATTTAATAAAATTATATAAATATTTACAAATGTAACAAATATTGCTACAATCGTTAGTTTTAGGCAGTGTCATTTATTTGAATGGTTGCAATATTCTGTAGCAAAAGGTGCTGCATTTTGCTAGGGTTTTTTTAAATTTTTATTTATTTTATTTATTCAAGTGATCCTTTAATTGAGTGAACTCAGGGATATAGAACATATCACATGTACATTAATTTTACAGTTACATACATATTGTACCAGTAAAAATTCTTGGTTATTACACTCTGACAATTAAGATTCTAAAAAGTAATTTACATAGTAAAACAAATTATTAAATAAGTATTTTTTTTAAAGATTTTTGTACACACTCATTTTTCCATTGTATGAAAACCTAATATCAGTCGCTAATTTGTTAAAAAACCTTAAAGCAGAGTAATGAACTCGTTTTTGATAGATAGATAAATTACATGTAGGAATATGTAAATTATTATTTAGTCTTGTATTATGTTCGTGTATGGAATTATTAGAAATAAAATAATCTTTATTCTTTTTTACATATAACAGTAGAATATAAATAAGTAAATAGGAAATTGTTTTAGAAATTGGAAGAATGCCCTAGACTCTGGCAGTGAGTTTCCAAAACACTAAAAATCGGAAACCCACATCCAAGCCATGTCAATGTGGAAATAAAAGGAGATTTGTGTTAGTAATTGCACATCAGTCTCGACTCTGGTTAATGAAAATTTTTTGGAAAATCATCAATATTACATTACATCTGTAGGCCTAGTAGAAGTAATTCAATTTTTAGCTGTAAATGAACTTGCTTTCCGTGGTGACTATGTTATTGAAGAAAAAGTTGAAAGGGGTTTGTTTGTAAAATTTTTCGAGCAATCTGCCTTTTATTTTGTTTTATCATGTGCATAAAAATTGAAGTACATTTGCATCAGTAGCAAATGCAGCTAATGGCATAAGTGAAAGAAATAATACTGACATTAGTTTTGAAAATAGTAAAATAACTTCTGAAGCAACGTGGAAGACAACTGTTATTTTCATTTCATGCGGGAACACAAAGTGAATGAATGTTGCTCTCTGTTTCTTAAGATGGGAACTATCTCAGAATTTGTACTCTTCGTCAACGCATCTGCGCAAGTGCTGGTAGCATATTTACAGTTAGTTGCAGATAAAAAGAGCACTTGTTTTTAGCCACAGGTAAAAAAGAACTGCTCTACTTCTACTGCTTGGTAGCAGTTGCAGTTTGGAAACTGAAGCTGCATGAGATTGGTAGTTCAGTAGCTGTCACAGTTTAGAACCAAAAACTGCATGTTGATTGGTGGCCGGTAGCAGTCGCAGCTAAGTGTAGGTAACTCATATACGTACAATAGGACAAGCACTAGTAGTATCCAGACTGCTCATATAATCACAGTTCAGGATTGCTACTATTTAATATCTGTTGTAAAATCAAGGTTTGTGATTTTGCTGCCCATCTCTACATCATAGTGATTTGGGTAGTAATATGTTTTTTAAATAGACCACAACATTTAATGTTTATCCACATAACTTAATAAATCCTATGGTGCTCACAGATACTAACAAATCACTTCTTATGTACATAATAATAGTTCTTTATATGTATAACTTAGAATTGCATTGCTGTTCAACCTCTTCAAATGGCATAACTTGTTTAATGGCACTCAGTCCCAGGTTGTGTTTTAATTCAACCGGTAAGAGCTCTTAACTAGCTTCACGTCCTTAAAATAATGCATTGCGAATGTGACATCACTCGAGTGCTGTTCCAATTCAAGCGAAGGGCACAAATGCTCCCTTAAATATCCCTTTCAGCTAAGTGCAAGTGTGACGTCCATCTATACACTTTGCTACGATTTTTGACAGATGGCAGTTTGAACTGTAAACAAGATTTCTTTATTTATAAGATGTGATCGCATGAGAACTGCATAGAAATGTTCATTGAAATTTTGACCAGAACAGTGTTAAATGTTACATGCTTTTCTATTACGCACACAGACATACTTGTATGTTCACTTTGCATTTCCTAAATGCAAATGATAATTATTTTTTTTTCGTTAATTTGAGTTTCATTAAAAATATTTTTAAACATCAATCAATATAATTTTTAACCATTGCCATTGTTCCGAGTTTCTTCCTACCATTTGTTTCAGTATACAGATAGTAATCTAGTTATTTATTTTTATTTATTTATTACTGATGGGCTCCCTGAGCATTGCTCTTTGAGGTGAACAATAAATGCAGAATATTTACAAAATAATTACAAGATGCAAACAATTGTTTCTCTTACATAATAATTTTAAGGGCACGAATACACATTTTACATCATTGTCCCCCGACAGAGTAACTATGCGGTTTTATGGTTTAGATATCAAGTACAATATTATTTATAGCACATCATAATACACTGAATTTCTAACTGTACTCCTAATTCATCTATTTGTAGTTATTCTCTTGATACTAAATGTGAGTTAACTAGGCAAGTCAGACATTAGATTATATACCTGCAAATAACTTATATATTGATCATTGAAATGAAATAATCATTCATTTCTTCTGTCGGTGGTGACATTACATATAAGTACACGTCAATGTTTTATAAATTCCAGCGTCTATAATACCTAATTATTATCACAAAGTATTAAACAGAGACGAAAACACACAGCATTAGTTTCTTCAAATAACTGACACGTGTCCAAACACGACCCCTTCCCTTAGCCCGTCTGCCGCACTGCCGAATACTCCTGCTGAAACTTCCTCACTGCCTAGCCCCAAGCAAACGTGGTGGGAGCATGTGTGACATGGCTTTGCATGTGTGTGTGTTTTTCTTCAGTGTATTTGTAAATTTCAGTGTTTTGTTTTTAGTTTGTAGTTTGTAGTGTGTAGTGTGTGTGTGTGTGTGCGTGCATGCGTGTGTGTGTGTGTGAGCGCGCACACGCACTTTTTTTTTTTTTTTTTTTTTTTTTTTTTTTTTTTTTTTTTTTTTTTTTTTTTTTTTTTTTTTTTTTTTTTTTTTTTTTTTTTTTTTTTTTTTCAATCACACTCCTAAATAAATAACCCAAATACAGCGGTGCCCTGGCCGCACAGAAAATATATTTAACTTCCTATCTTTTTCAAGTTTCTTATTATCTTCATGTTTTCCAAATGTCTTTTAATTAGGCTATTTTTCTTATCGAATTACGTCAGGGCTGCATCAGCTATTCTATATGTTTACATATTCTTCTGCTTGATAATGAAGTAATACGGAACAGTCATCCAACATAAGAAATTGCTGAAGAATAATAATGTTTTGTTTATGTATTCACTATTTTTCCTATGTCAGTTTTGTCTTGTGTAATTTTTGTATCTGTTTTATTATGTGGTTTTGTGTATGGGCTACAATGTGTCGCATGATGTCAGACTCTCTTGCGATCCTGGCTTGATGTCACTAAAGTCAGAGCATGATGCTGAGAAAGAGATAGACGTGCTAGTCTACTCCGGTCCGTCACTAGTTTTGTGCTAGTCATGCTTAGTTTCGATAGTTATTTACCGGAACAATTTTTGTTATTTTTTAACCTGGTGCACCTCTCTCCCTGCCAGTCGCCGCGTCCAGGGACTTTACTTTACACCGTAAGTTTCACAGCTAGCCTCGTGCTATTTTTTCCCACATAATCCACTGAATGGGTTTAGACTCTTGATCTGCTCCACTGGCACGGGCCTTCAGTAGGCTACAGACCAGTTAATTGCTTCTTATGTTGAGTAAACCTCGGAAATTACCCCCATCTTTTATTTAAGCAATAGTAGCTCACCCCGTCCCTAGTGATGCTTAACATATTTTCAATGGGGGTAGTACCTAGAAAAAACATTTTAATATTTACATTACTCTTCGGAAATATTTTTGCACCTAATGCAACCACATTAAAGCAATAATTCTGTGTGTATTTTAATTTTGAATTTATTGAGTTTTGAAAATGCCATATTTTCAAATGCAGCTGTAAACATTGAAAACACTTTCCTATTGGCTAACATGCGTATGATGAAATTTGACAGTTGTTTTTGTTTGCCGCCATCCGCCAGGCATAATAATAGGTTTTGTAATCTTATACTGACTTAAAAAACTGGGAAAATTTAATGGACCAGGTTACTTGAAAGCTAACTCGTAAAATTTGTTCGTTGTCAATGCATACACTGTTACAGTTGAAGATTTTCGTAGTTAATAACGAAGGTTACGTTGGCACTGAGTGAGTTGAGAGGAGTGAAGACAGCAAGGTAACTCTCGCACATTGTGACATTTTAGTGATAGGTGTGAGTTTACATCAGTTTAATTTAAATTCCGGAGTGATGATGACTTTCTGCAAATCCATTTTATTGTGTCAAATCCACTCACGAATAAAAAAATTTTGTTTTACAGGCCGCATGCGTCTAAATAATGAACCTATCGAGTGAACAGTTTGAATGTGTTTAAGCAAAACTGGTGGCTATTGCAGACTGATGATCTAGCGTATCAATTGCGCAAGTTGGGAAACTATTACAACACAATAATTTGTCTGTTAAAAATTAATTTTTATTTCCAATTATTATTACGTATCTTGTGAGCGACCACGAGACAGTGAAGAATTAATTTTGTAAAACTTGCGACAGGACATAATACTATGTACTACTGAATACTTGGTTCAAACAGAAAAAACTAACTCTAAATGTTAGTAAAACCTGTGTGTTGTGGCATGTAGACTGGCCCTGACAGGTCTCTGAAGAATGAATCCTTAGAGGGTGCTAGAAGAACTCGTATGTATTACCAAATGTAGCCTGCCCCGTGGTCGTCGGCCTGTCGACCCTTGGATCATAATCATCATCATCCGAGAGGTTTTACTGTGGCTTCCGCCGTGTAGCCTTTTTCGCACTGTCCATATTATTTCATCTCTCCCTGCTAGTTGGTCTATTCCCCTAACCATGTTACCCACATTCTATCTCACTCATCTACTGAGTCGTTGTTATAATTTTTCCGTTTCCCCAACACCCCCCTTCGTCATATTCATATGTCGCCCAAACCTGTAGGGCATAAAGGCTACAGTATCACCAGATCATCATCAATATCACTGCAATAGTCAAGAAATTCCAGATTCCGCAGCATATTATATGCGCATATTCAGGGGACGCAATACAGTTCCAGACTAAACAAGAAGTCAGCCATATTGCACAACTACCACGCTTGGCATCATTCTCCCTCCCCACCTTGCCTGGGTGGTCCAACTACGCTGCAGCGCACAAGGCCCTGGACTGAGCATACTTTCCTCGCCGCACGAACACGCTGAGAGGGGAAGAGGTGAGCTCCCCACTCCTCCTCCGAAGAAAGCTGCTGTGTACCCTGTGACACCAGCCGCCGCAGGCCTTCTGGAGTTGGGATGCCGCCGCCACAGTGTTGGGACACTGTCCCTCTCTGCTGACTCCCTGTGTGCTGAGGGTAGAGCCTTCTGCGTCTGGTGCTTGCTGTGGAGTGACATCACCCTGTACACGGGAATCATGCGCGAGACCTGTGTGTGTACTTTCAAACTGTTTCCGTTGTGCTGACTGATTGTGCCACTAGAAACAATACCAGCCATCCTGCCCCTTGGTGCGCGTACAGTGCAATGACTAAACAACCATTTTCCTTGCAGGATCGAGTGCAACATTACTGCCATCCAATTGCAAACAGTACAGGGCGTGTTAACGCCGCAACACCACCACTTCATCCGCGACTGCTGCACTGTTCCTGTGTACGACACGTTGGTAAACACATGCACAGATGTGTACCGTGTGTACAGTGCCAATTATCTTCAGACATTATTGTTGGAACCTGCCACAAACTTTCCATTTAAAGCTAAAATTTAAACAGAACCACAGCAACCAGACTTTACCTTGCCAAAACTACGTGAGTGTGATAGTGTTTTATGTTTTGGTTCAGGGCCTACAACAGTGTTGTGTGGTATATGCACACGTCAATATCACAAGAGTTGCGTGACCTTGAGCTGGCTTAACAGGCTGTTACCTGTGTTCTCTACCTGCTGCAGTGAATAAACGAGCCAAGTCACAATAGTAAGTCTCCTGCACTACCATGTCTACAGCTGTTTTGTGTCACACCTGAAGATGATATTGTGACATGCTGGGTGTGTCACCAAATGCCCACCTGAAAATACCTGCCCATGCTACAGTGCCTAGCTGTCACAGGATGCTACTACACGTTTGCCCTATGCTCTCAGCAAAGGACCTTGCAGAAACAGGGTACTGCAACTTCCAACAGCCCACCAGTAACCTCTGTGACACTACTTAAGTACCGCGCCGCTGTTACCTCACTACCAGTAACCACCATCAACATGATTCAGTACCTACAGGCACCACCACAATATACACAACCACCAGTCACTCCGTTTGTGTCTCGGCTAGAACAACCCAAGATGTCGCCTACATACACTGAACCTAGACCCTGGCACGTTTCCAGGTGCTGCCAACCTTCACTGGCCTCGACCGCGAGGCCGCAATGCGTCAGCGACCAGTTACAAGATAAGGCAAGTGCGTGGTGGCGAGAAATGCAACACTACGGAATAATGTGGCAAGAATTAGTGTGTGCTTTCACCTGAAAATTCATGGCCACTTACCATTCATTACATGTACAAAGTAAACTAACACTTGATGCTCAATGTGAAGGAGAGTCACTCACCGCTTTTCTTACCCGAAAGTTGCATACAGTGCAACGTTTCCATCCGACCATGCCAGAGAGTAAAGTGTTACTTGTGACTGCCGAGACCACGCTCCCATAGTACCGACAGGCACTTTTCCCCCTAGTTACTAGCGGGCTAGAAGGGTTCCTTAAGGCTGCTATCATCTTGGAACATAATACACCACCCACGAACTTCTTCACCAGCTGCCTGGTCATGCCAACCAAACTCATGTGAACATACTGGTTACCGACAACAACACCAACAATGCAGTGGGCTAGTGGAAAAGTTTTCTCCGAATAATACATCCTTGGAGGGTGCTAGAACAAACTGGTACTTAGCCTGCCCCATGGTCATCGGCCTGTCGACCCTGGGATAATCATCATCTTCCAAGGGATTTTCCCTATGGTTTCTGTCATGTACCTTTTTTTCTCGCTATCCATCTCATCTCAGCTCTCCCAGCTAGCCAGTCTATTTCCCTAACTTTGTCACCCACATCCAGTCCGACTCATCTACGGAGTCATTGTCATCATTTTTCCATTTCTCCA
>PNEQ01029177.1:24253-49687 GCA_003012365.1 Medauroidea extradentata | reverse complement strand
TTCTTTTCAAATTTAATGGCAAGATTATTAACGTAAACCTTGCTACTTATGTCTGATATGAATACATCCAATGACTAAACAAAAGAAAGTTATAAATAGTATCACTGACAAAATACAGCAAGAGGGTAAACTTTAGATGGTGTTTTCTTAAAATAAGCTTCTTGTCACTTACTGCACTTATGCTTAGCTGGGCAGTATACTGCACTTCAAATTAAAATTACCGTCAAAATATGCAACAAAATTATAAAAAAAAAGCCTTTGTATTGAACATGTGCGTATATAAGAGAGATGCTGTTGGGATTCGCTTTATTTCATAAGAGTGGAGGGCTTTATAGTCTTTTGTGAGACTGTTTCAAATTTATTCACATGTTTGCTGTCTACACAAATCAAACATACCTCAGTGAACACTTGCAAAACCAGTCAAAGTTACTGTAGAGTCTTTGTAAGAAAGGCACGTGCAACACATTAGCACTGAATTATTTAGAAATAATGTAGATAACACGATTTGATTCACAATTCACTAAATAACAAAAGTCACTTGTAGGCCTATGTTAGAAAATTAATTTATAAATACCAAGTCACACGAGTTACTAAACTTACGTGGAATTAAAAATCAATTTCTTAAATTATGCAAAAAGAGAACTGTGAAACAAAGATATTCCACTAGCATTACAAATGTGAACAAAGCACGTAATTATTCACGAACATTGCCAACTAACGAAAATCAACAATGTATCCACCACACTGAATTATAAAACCCCGACATTAAATAACTTTTGTATTCCCCACACATAAGAAAGCAACTACAACTATTTTGTATAACGATAGTTTTATGACAAATTTCCTCTGCAGCTTATAAAAAAATATGAAACTTCACACTTCCTACACCCTTGCATATGCACGAGAAAGCTACACAATTTGAGGTTACGAAAACGTATCAGAACCATGGAGGTATTAGACTATGGAGTGGCATCTGCCGTACATTTCAATGGTAATTGTGTGAAGCCGAACATTTTCGAACTGCGCATGCGCAGGACGTTAGTTTTCATGAGTCGCCATATTTTGGGGGCAAAACAATAGCAGAAAGCAATGTAATTATGTAATTTTTTACAAAAATCTGCGCAAATTCTCTATTTGAATCGTACACAACAGTTTACAATTGCTTCAGAAATATAAATAAAACCGAATTAGCTCTCGCTGTGTGTATGTACTTTATAAACTTGATGAATTTAAATAAAAGTTTCTTGCCTGTACAAAGATAATCCTCCGCAACGATCCAGTCTGTTTGTAAGACCAAGAGCTGCACAAACTTTCACCATAATGTGTAGTTAACAAGAAACTATAACATTTTCATTCAGCTCAATGCTATGTTTACATGTTTTTGCCACCACTAGCTCTATCCTTGTCTTTAAACGTTGTCTGTTGGCCGGCTTCAAATTTGCTCAAAGGCTTCCACTCCATAGACTAATACCTCCATGGTCAGAACATGTTTTTATGAGCGAGACATTAATATTGCAAAAGTCAAACGTGGTTAAAATCACGATCGTAATCAATACCGTTTTAATTTTAAATGATGCAAAACAACTTCCGAGAACAATGGACATATTTGTAATAATCAAATTAGGTACTGTATTTGAATATACTTGGATCACGGCCGTAGAACAGGTCTGGACACTCGCCTAGAAACTTGACCCCCTTGTTGTTTGGCTGCAGTTCGCCAAGTTCATGATAATGCTGTAAGTCTTTGGCGCTGCAATCAGGGCGGTCGGGCTCAAACTCCGCCCACTTCTCTCCCACTAAGATAAACAATTTATCAAAATTTATTTTTTTTATCATTTTATGATATACTTCCTTCGCTCACAATCCTAAAGCGTGGCTCCAGCAATCTTTATTTACTTTATAGTGTTAACAATAGAATAAAGTGGGCGGAGTTTGAGCCCGACCGCCCTGACAGCAGTGTCAAAGATGCGCAACAGTATCAGTAGTTTGGAGAACTACAGCCAAACAACAAGGGGGTCAAGCAAAATATAATGGTAGATAGGCGAGTGTCCAGACCTGTACTTCCACGACCGTGGCTTGGTTAGAGACAATTTTCGAAGCATATAATCGCCTACACAGTTTGTTTTCATTCCCTTCAACCCCATCCATACACTAGCACTCACTTAATAGAGTCATGCTATAATATCTCCAATTAGTATGACTTTGCACGAAGTATAATATTTGTATAAACTTAAAAGAGTCACAGAATATTCGCAACAACCATCGCCATCTTGTAAATCGTCTCACGCGCTAACCAGTGTTGATACATCTGTCCCAAAGGAGTGGATTCGTTACTGTAAAGGTTATTTCTATCAGCAAAATAATCCATTTAACGGGATGTTTTGAGAATGCTAACGTTGAGGAAAGTAACTGAAAATGTCCTGTTAATACTGGTATCACAATAACGTGACGGAAGTGATGAGAAGGGCGTGACACGAAAAACATAAGATGTCAACCAATTAGCGCCGAGGTTTCTGCGACGTCAGCGCGACAAAAATTGCGGACGCTACGCGAATTCCGAATAGAAAATATAAAGATTTTATTGGAGTCGCGGACGCAAATGCTCAAAGACGGGGTTTTAATTTATTTCGAATTGTTGGTGAAAATAGTGAGTTGGTAAAAATTTCACTTTGTTATAAATAAATCATAACCCCTTGAAGCATACGTATAATTGTGACTGTATTTCCACACGGGGTAATGTCAGAAATATGTAACAAAAAAAAAAAAACGGAAAAATAACAAACTTATATAAACTTGAATGGCTGTCGTAACATACGTTAGTATGTAGTGACAAGAAACTCTATATATATATATATATATATATATATATATATATATATATATATATATATATATATATATGTGTGTGTGTGTGTGTGTGTGTGTGTGTGTGTGTGTGTATTTTTTAGCACTGCCGCCAAACTTGTGTTCCCAAAAACGAAGAATATTTAGTGTCGCATCTGTCGCATCACGTCCTTCGCGTCGTGTATGTCGCACTATTGTCATTCCAGCATTAAGTGTTCTTTCTATTTTGAAAAAAAAAAAAAAAAAAAATGTTGGTGGGTCATCACCAAGTTCTTTTCACTCGAACAGTAGAATGTATAGATGGACTAATTATATACATACGACACACCGTTTGAGTAGCTAACTTGCTTTGATAAGCGTCAAACTCTTTTTATTATCCACGCTAACCCTTCATTGAGGTGAAAACAATACCACAGAATAAATTATTGATTCTCTGACAATACGGAGATTTCAATTTAGGCTACATGAAAGATGTGACTCACTGCGTTCCACTCAAGTAATTTATAGTCTAAAGAACTTCTTGATTTAAGGTATTTAATAAAAACTTCAGTTTTTTCCCATTCATTGCATAACAAATATGTATACACCCAACATTTTGCACTAAGTCTCTAATGAAATTCAGCACACTCGAGCTCCATAATTCAACCCTAAATCTTGAGAATACTAGTTTGTACCTGTATACTTGTGCCGGTTTTTATTTACGAAATATCTTCGATTGCTAGCTGTGAAGTGTGAATTCTATCTGAGACGTAGTCGTTGACACGTGGTTTCCTCAAGGTATTTTCTCCGCCCTTCACATTCCGCCACACCTCTGTCGTATGTGTTCAGTCTTCAACTCAAATCTGTTCTATGGGGGCTATGGCCTGTCCTGTTCCCAAACAATATTTGTTTTATTTTTTACAGGTGTGAATAATTTTACAGAGATAAATTCCTGACTTTGCAGACTCAATAGCAGTGAAGTAATGGAGACACGCAGTGAGACTAGTATCAACGACATTGTGCCTGTGAAGATACTCCGTATGGTACAGTGGCCCGAAGAGGGGAGGCTGCATGTCCGAGTTATACTGGTTCTGGGAATATTATTCATGGGCACCACGGAGATTCTGGCAGTAGTGCAGTTCTTCTTGACACTCACCATCGGGAGGGCAACTCTGATTCTTACTATCACTGAGGAGCTGGTCTGTGCCATTTACTTGGTCTCCAGGTCCCGGGACTTCAGCAGTACCCTCGGCCAATTCCAGAAGACTCTCGTCTTGGCCGACCACCTCAGCCACGTGTCAAGGTAAGGTGATGACAAAGTTGGATCAGTAAATACTGTAAATTCAACCTCCTATTTTCATATGACTACAAATAACGATGCTTATTTATGTGATTTTACTACACGGGAAGCAGGGACAGTAACTTGTATCAATTATCAGATAATACAGTACTTCTGTATTCTGGAGATAAATGCCTATGTGTAAAGATGGCCGCTTGTTTAGACCATCGAGTGATGAGCAGAGCTTCAAGCAATATAAGTTTATTGGAAAACTGCTCAAAGTTTGTTAAAGATGTCTGCTTATGAATAGCACTTAAAAGCGTCCAAGTGGGGAAAAATCATAATTTCATATTTTTATGAAATACGGTTAGTTTTTCAGGCGTTACTTGGGTACTTTTACCTCTTACGAAAAGAAAAAATTAAGCTGAACCTGTTTTACCGTAATGGCACTAAAAAGTCAAAATGTGCACGTTTTTAATTTCTATAAACTGCAATAACCAGTTAACATTATTAATTTAAAAAATTCACACTGAAACTACATGTCACGGGGTACTGCTTGACGTGTTTTAAAATCCATTACAAAATAGTTCCGTATTTTTTAAAAAATCTATAAAAAATTCAAAATTTCAGAAATTTTTTTAAAAATACAAAACTATTTTGTAGCTGATTTTAAAACACGTCAAACAGTAGCACTTTACGTGTAATTACAGTGTGAATTTTTTAATGTATTTATGTTTATTGGTTTTTGCGGCTCATAAGAACTAAAAACGTACTAATTTTGACTTTGAAATGCCCTTATGGGAAAACTGATTGAGTTTATTTTTTGTAAGAGGAGAATATACTCCCAAGTAACGTATAGAAAACTGACACTATTTCATACACATATAAAATTACAATTTTTCTTCACTTGGACACCCTTAAAGAACATTACACACACTTTTTCTTCTCGCTGAGGAAAATGGTTAAACTTAGTGCTATTGTGGAAGTATGAAAATCTTAGCGTACATTTTAGAAAGGTACAGCTGTGTACAATTAACCTTCATCTTTAATACTTTGTCTCATAATGATATGGTCAAAACTTAACGTCTCACTAAGGTGATGACTGCACACCAACTCATTGAATTGTGTCTAGATGCTCGGGTGAGGTGTGATACACATACTGTGTCACCCTTAGCGCTCCACACGTCTAGGTCTCAAACGTGCAAAATACGTCCACTCAGGCGACCTCCTTAAGAAACATAGTTAATTATGACGAATGTTTCTTCAATTGGGCGTAGATTGAGGAAGTGTGCGAAAGTATGCTGTCGTCATATAACTTTCCTTGTATCTAAACTGGAGATACTTGTGCAGAACCTGCTGAGGTTTGTGTTGGATCTTATTGTACGCCAATAATGATAGTAATAATAACAGTGAGTATATCGTTGCAGGCAGATGGTGTTAGAGTGCGAGAAGAAGTCCACGGTGTTCCTGAAGGTGTGGTCACTGGCTGGGGTGATGATAAATGTGTTCTACCTTCTGAAGCAGTTAAAGGACCTGGTGTACGCCAGAGATCTGCAAGTTAGTAATGACACCGTGCTAGTCGCCTCGTTGATCGGCGAACAGCTACATGTAGAGGTAGATCCCATCGTCCTTCACTTCATCCTCCAGTTTTTCACCTTCACTGGCTTCTTCATCAGCGGTTTTTACTACGTAGTAAACGACTGTGTGTTTGTTGCACTCAGCCTGCACATCTGCAGTCAGTTTGACATTCTCAAAATTTCTTTGAGAGCCATCGCACTTGGGAACAACAAACCGGTTACTTCCCGAAGGAAACCATCCAGCAGGAAGGAAGTAGAAGACGACCACAACGTAAGCATCGAGCCAGAATACGAAGAACTTGGAACATCTAGGATCAACAAACTAGTGCAGTGTATCAAACATCACCAAAATATTTTAAGGTGAGTCGCCATCACAATAAACCCATCTTTTAGTAACCTAGTGTTCTGTCACACTGAACAAGCGCAGGTTATTGGCGTAAGTTTGCTCATTTGCTGTTTGTGTATGATAATATGGACATTGTACTCTGCATATCAAAGGATGAACCATGTTGTTAGCTGCTACTTATATATTCGTCCAGCACTTGAGAAGTTTTTAATGCTTTCATTAATCTGCTGTTGATTTCATTCTGACAGTCCTGGCATGACGAATTAATTTAGTGAACATGCGAACAAACTATAGTTGATACTGGAGGTATGTACTGTACATGTACACAGAGACTTTATATTTACAGAAGTTTGAAATCTTTTGTCTAAATTAATGTATTTTTCGAAGTATTATAAAAAAAAATATTTATGAGCTGAAATGGACACCTTATTGAAAGCTCTTCTTGAAAAACGCCATTGATTTCTGCTGTCTTGGAATACGAACATTCGCAATTCAAGAGACAGCCTATGTTTCGACTTTCGTGGTTAGTTAATATGCACTTATTAATATTGCAACGCAGTTCAGGCTGGTTTCCTATGAAGAGCGAAGAATATTTTTAAAAGATTGTCTCAATGTCATAAGTTACCGAGTTAAGGTGGAGCAGAACAATGCAGGAGGGAAGAACATTGGTAAAACACTTGCCTCGCATTCGGAAAGAACCGGGTTCGCTTCCTGCTCCAGCAATCATGATTTCTAATTTTACATTGTTTTCCGAACGCAGTCCAAGAATATGCTGGGATGGTTGCATAAATAAGTCCTTTGTAAACATAAGTCTAAAAATAAATCCCTCAGCAGATATGTACACTTACGCAAAATTGCACTAGCTGCTCAAGTAAGTACATATACATGTATGCCATACTTTGGCAAGAGGCAGTACTGGTCAAAACAAGATAAAAATTGTTTCAAAATATGGATACGCAAATGCATCGCTTAGCAAACGCGTATACTGTTGTATCTGTACTAACTTGAGCCCTTTGTACACTTTTGCAATATTGTACATACTTGGGCACTTGTAAAAGTGTACGTTTTTGCCAAAGGCTGCGTTTGCAGACGCATTTTTGTTGATAGGACATTTGGTTTTGTTTTTAATGTTTACTGTCTACTCTCACAAAATAGCACATTTTAATCTGAACACATTGTGTATGTTATAATTGCCGATTTTCATTTCATCAGGAACCCACGTGTATGCATATTTTGCTCCAAATGATGCTAGAAACACGTTATGTGTGTTTACTTAGTACCTCGTGAATCAGCCTGGTGATCAAAGAAATATTTGAATTTGGATGTCTATAATATCAAAACCAAAAAAGTTACGATGTTATTTGATCAGTGAAATGAATCGTGAAACCTTAAGGTTTGACCTACCTTACCTTCAATCATAAATGTTCAATGGGATCACCACGAGCAGCACGAACGGCGTATACGCGATACGCAAACTCGTCCCACTCACTAGTCAGCATGCTGGGTGTTACGACGGTGTGGATGACGTTCGTAATTCTCGTTTTGAAGTCGTCGATGTTAATAGGCAACGTTGGAAGAAACATTTTAGCCTTTTTGTGACCCCAAGGAAAAAAACCGCAAAGATTAAGATCTAAGTTTCTTGGGGGCCAGTGATGTCACCCGCAACATTCACTTATAAAGATAAAGAAAAAAATTAATGTTTAACGGTTCAATTCACTGGTCAACCAACATTGTACTTTCTTGTTTGTTGTAATATTAGAAACATTTTAAGTCGAGGAACTCTTTTATTTTCATCCGACACATATACATGTACATGATGGAATGTAAATAGCGGAAAAGTTCGCGGATACAGGAAGTCACACCTAAATCAATAATAATGAATATAGGAACCGCGGCTCTATTGTCAATAGTACGGGCGTAATTCCACCGTGAATGTTGTGTTTATAAACATGTTAAGTGACGATAATTTAACAACAAGTAGTACATATGGAATGCTGACCTTCCGAATTCAAATCAGATGCATGACGCCACGTATGCAGGGAATAAATTGTCCAATCCCATGCGTTGAAAACATAGGGTCACCTCTGTTATTATGCATGCATTTCTGTACGTATTAATGGTACGTGTAATGTAGTAAAACAAAATAATTTTTATTGTTTAAATTTTCTTGAAACAGAGGAGCTACAAAGTGTACGTACCAGCACACAGCATGGCAGTGATCAAATCCTTGTATTTACATTATACGAAACAGTCTTAATTGCACTTTATAAGTTTCTAAGCAGCATGTGTTTAAATTGCCCTCTATCTATCCCAACACAGGCACGCACACGACGCACAATCGCGGCCTGCACCGCACACAAGTGATCGTTGGTTACATGCTTACAGCAACATGCAGTCTGGAAATGCATTTATCAAAGCTTTCCATAGTCTCATGGCGCACTAGTTCCTTAAGGAATCCCTACAAGAAGTATTCTAAGGGTTAAATATCTGTTGAACTGCTTACCAACCTTCTGTGAGTCTGTCAGGGAAGAAGTACGATCTTATTAACCGACTTCCCGGGATATCGCACAATATGTTTATGTCTCATCGGACCTGACAACCACTAGCACAAATGACATGAGGGTTGCCGTGATGTCAATGGGGATGTTGTATCAATTAAGTACACCTTCTTGGGTAAAATGAGCTTCATCAGTCCATAGGACATGACCCACAATGTCCTAGTTTTGTTGAAGAGCCGTCAGCATCCAGTGACAGTACTGTAGACGGCCCTTTAATTACGTGCCGTACGAGACTGTATTGATATTTATTACAGCACATCGCCATGCAAGATGGTCTGTGCAAACGAATGACTCACACCGACGCGGTATGCGAGCTTAAGATGGGGTCCATTGAAAACATTTGCAGTAGCGCCTTGGCAGCATGTCACTATGGACGTGCTACACGGGTTGCCTACCTGTCAGCATTGCCACAATGTTCCGACTTTAGAGTGCCTGTATCTCATAAATGGTTTGTCTGAGCGTGTTCGGACAGGCGCGCCTTTGTTGTTCCTTATGTCATTCCGGTTATTTATTCACTAGGATGGGCTGCTACAGACGTACATGTACAGAAATACATTCACAATAACAGCGGCAACCCCATGTTTCCGTCGCATGGGATGGGATGGTGTTCATACTTTATTCCCCGCATATGTGTCGTCATACATCTGAATTTAATTCGGAAGGTCAGCGTTCCATACGTAGTGGTTGTTGAATTATCGTCACATAACATGTTCATTAACACACCTTTCACGGTGGTATTACGCTCTTACAATTGGCAGCAAAGGCGTGGTTCATTTGTTCATTATTCTTGATTTAAGTCTGACTACCTGTACCCGCGAGCTTTTACGTGATTTACGTCCAATCGAGTATGCGAAGGCCAGATTTTGAGAGTCCTCTTTCTAGCAAAGGCCTGGGAAATTTTATTTTCCAGTAGGAAAATCCACGGCTCATTACACATTACGTCTTCGCTCAAAGGACTCTTGTTTAGAAGAGAACTGTCAGAAACTGGCATTCGTAGTTGAGGCAGACTTTATCTGCAAGAAGTGCGAACAGAGAGACTGGTGTGACGTCTAAAAGCTTGCGTCTCAGCTGCATACAGATCCTGGCGGGTTCCAACCGCATTTCACAATGACTCATCGTGATAATAAAAAAGAGTTCTAAAGATATTAAAATGTTTTCCCCGAGATGTTATTTAAATTCTGTTTATTTTCTGACAATGATATGCATGTACTTTTTGTGCAGTGCCTTCGCTGATATCAACCAGTTACTGTCGCCGATGATTTTCGTGATGGTGGTAAACAACCTGTTCAAAATTACAATCGTCACGATCGATATGGTCTTGGTAAGTCGATTACTTATATAACATTTTTTTAGAGTAACGATTCTCGGTACAATCATCGTGGTTTCTGCTATCCGTGGTTTTCCGAAATCACTAGAGGTAAATTCTCGAATGGATCTTGTGATTCTCTGCGCCACTAACATTGGTTAAGTACTGCTATCTATCTGCCTTCTGATATGGAAGCTGATCCATTTTACCTTTCGATTGCACTGAAAGGGAAAAATATCGCATAGAGATTGAAAAATAAAAAATATGTAATTCTTCATTTTTACAGAAGAAAATACTGAGTGAAGGCGCCAAATGTGTTATTTAAACTTAGACACGTGGGCGGGGAAGTGACTTGGGACACTTTTATACTATTTTTGTTTCCCATATTTGTCAACTGTGAGTAAGTATCAATTAAATTTCATGTGGATAATAATTA
This sequence comes from Medauroidea extradentata, assembly GCA_003012365.1. Classification (NCBI taxonomy): domain Eukaryota; kingdom Metazoa; phylum Arthropoda; class Insecta; order Phasmatodea; family Phasmatidae; genus Medauroidea; species Medauroidea extradentata. The sequence goes on along the minus strand of PNEQ01029177.1, from coordinate 39,362 downwards.
TTCTGAATTTATCGGAAGAAAATTTCTATGTTCAGGGATACCATACAGTACAGCCGAAACATATTTTTTGTAATGTCGAAGAGTTAACCCCCCCCCCCCCACGTATCTAAAGTCGCCAACGCTCACAGAACTAATTTTTGAAGCCTACAGTATCATCGGTGAACCCAAATAACACACCTATACTTAAACATGTGTGTGTAGTGTGTGTGTGTGTTTATATGATTATTTAACAATGTATTGTGTTTACTGTAATCAAGGAGGGAGTAGTAAGTTCCCCTCGAGAATTCTCACAGAGAACAGTCGACAGATAAATACCAGTTCTATATCAGTAATCAAACTTCAAGACTTCAGATCAAAAGTCAAAATATAACTCACTATTAAGACTACTGTAATTGTATTAAGTAACACGAACAGTCTAAACATTGCTGACTTCGTTCTGTCGAATGAACTATCTTCTTTGTAACATTGACAGAGCGCATTGCTCATAAACTCTCCACCATACATTATTAACAGTACGGGAGATACAAAATTCGAAGTAGAATTGAAACAACCGACAATATTTATAGATACCTTATTCTGAGTATTATTTCAGTACAATAACTATTTAAATAAATGTCTATACTAATATAAGAAATGTGGATTTGTGCGCGTTTTAAGTACTAAATGCATTTGCAAAAAAAAATGTGTCTTCCATTGTTAAAATGCAAACACACGCATCTCGCTGCAGAAACAGTCAGTCGCAAATGGAATATTAATTATATCTAAATCCTTTATTAAGTACTGGTAAACAAACTTTTCTTTTCCACAGAAAATTTATTTTCCAGTGATGTTTGCGGCTCATAAGTCACTTCTCTTAAGAAATATTTATTTTTTGTGGAGGGAGGTTTACGCATCGTCGATAGTGAGGACAACACAGACGGACTGTGACAGTCAATTTGTACCAAATCTGAAGGTAATTACTTGACATAAATACCATGAACTAATAATTATGTTGTACAAACCTCGTACGTTAAGAGTTGCAAATATTTATGAGGATGTAAGAAAGTAATTTCAAATAATAGGTACTCATTTAGAGAACATTTGATTTGTTACAGTTTTTACTTTTATGACAGTAATAAGTACAACGCAATTCTATGAGAAATAGTACGGCGTTAATATCCTTTATAACATGAATTGTTCCACGTTCTGATGTTTAACAATGAAACTAATTTTCTTACCTGGGATTTTGCGTCTACACCGACATTGTTTTCCAATAAGCATAAGTGTTGTCTGTTACATGTCGTAGACACCAATGTTGGATGTGAACTTCCCAGGAATCGTCCAGCTGCAAGTTTGCACATTGATTCACGTAATCATGTACTGCTGGAACAGCGCTGAAATCACAAGACAGGTAAGTGTTTTAACACCTTCTTTTCCTATGATATGGACACATGACGTGCACGTCTGCTTGTGTTGCATGTTGGCTTTGAAACTCGTGAATGCAAATAAAATTATCTACCTTAATTTAAGTAATGATATAATGTCCATTCTAAGAACAAAATAAAAATTGGCGCGAAAAAGAAACAAGGTGACTCTATCCAAAATTACTTAGGATTTTTAGGTTCGCAGACGTTAATACAAAAATTGCATTGGTGATTAAGAAAAAGTTTGAAAATTTGCATTTGTCGGTAGCAAAGCTCACTTCTTTAAATGTTTTTTAAAGTATCTGTTATTCAGAAATAGATAAAATTGTAATTGTTTATAAAATTTGTATTACCTTACCTGTAATTGTGGGTAAAAAAAAATTCTAAGTTGCAATTAATTTTTAAAAAATTTGTATTTACATGTAATGTTATTCACTAACCAGTACAAATAATTTGCTTGCGAATCTTCACACATCTAGGCATATCATAAAATGGCTGTTGTTTAGAGAATAAACTCCTTAGACATATAATTTAGTCTGCAACTTTACCCTCGTTTCGGGCTGCCGAACTGGGGATTTCTACTGTCGCAGTTACAGATTTTCACTTTATTTGTAAATCCCTATCCGTGCAAGTCACTTTGCCAACAGTAAACAGCAGGACGTCCATATCCGATGACCTGCCGGTGTCGTAGCCAGGAAACCAAACGGTTGAACGAAACATTTAATTATTAAAATAATTGTACCTTATCTTACTTATCTAACTTAGCTTATATTATACATTCTTCTACCTCTAAAGTAATCGAATTATACTGTACATTGTGACATAAATTGTACACCAGTAAATCAAGACATTCGTAATACCAGCGAATACGTAACTCAGTGGACTTAGGTCCACAGACACAACCCCGCCAAGAAAATCAGGATTCAATTCCCGGATGGTTTGTACACGATTTTTGTGTTTGAATGTGTATATGTAAGTGTGTGTGTGTATATATAATTTTATTGTATTTTTGTCTTGTTTGTTTGTCTTACACGATACAAAGCCACTGTACCCCATGGTGTTTCTCTTAAGCATTCAGTCTCATTGTGTAAGAAACTTTCAAATAAGTTACCTTTAATTCTGGCAATTTCTGAGTAAACGTTTTGAACGACAATGCAAGGATACATGCTGCTACACGTTCCGTTTTATGCCTTGTTTCACTATCCTTTTATAATTATAATAATAATAATTATTATTAGTTCATCAGCAGAGATTTGGTGTTATTTACATATGCTTGTATTTTCATGACATATTTTCTGTTTTCATGAATTATTAACTTCAGTGTGGATGTAGCACATTCTTAAATGAAGCTGAGGGTGAATATACTCTCTAATAAAAAAAAATGTATGTAGTATATTTTGCGAGCTGCGAAACACTCGCACCATGAAAACCAAGAAGACAAAGGTGAGATAAATCTCGACTAATCATTGAGTTGACCATTACAAACATTATGCACAATTAAGATATAACTCACACCGCACGATTTCATTCTGTGTAACTACTCTGTTATTACTTGGTAATTAATTATCAGTGAAGTGTGACTTTAGCGGTGTGATAATAATTAATAATATCAGTAGAAAACAAAGAACAGTCGCTATAACTCCTGAAGTTATATAGCGGATAAATTATTTAAACCTCATGTTACCTATGTTTTGGAGAGTTCTAAAAGTTAATTTTATAAAATTGTTTACGCGCATCCATAATAGTCCTCAGAATTCTTTTGCAGAAAATAGTCAATACGTTGCCTGGCTTTAAGTGCAATGTTCTATATTTGTATACCTACAACTTCAAGTATGATAGATTTCCTGGAGTGTGTATGGGTGAAATATTCATAATTTTTTACAGATTGCTTCACAGCAGCTATTGACGTATTTCTACTAATATTTTAAAACGAAAAAAAAACACTTAGATAGTAAACGCATAACCAGTTCTTATTTTGATTAAATATGGGATCATGTCGTGGGTATTTGCATCATATGACCCTAGTTATTGTGAAGAATCACCTCACGTTAGTAAAAAAGTAAACATATTTTTTATTCGCAAAGTGAGTGTTGAAAATTAATTTATATTCTTGAATATTCTCATCGATCTATGTTACTCACTGACTGCAATATCTAATCTAACTAAAATTTTAACAAATTACGTAATACAAACACACACACACTAACGTTAGTACACTATCAGCTCGAACAGAGGATGAACATAATGTATTTGTAGACCCAGTGCTGGATGCGCTGCGCTGTTGTTTCCAGAGTCAGGCGGTGCTGGATGCTGCATATGAGAGCGGCTGGACCGAAGCTTCTAGTCGCTACAAGCAGTTGTTGAGGATGATGATGATGCGTACTATGAGGCCTGCTACCTTCACCATCGGCAACTTTGGACCCATCACTCTCCAGACCTTCCTAGGAGTCAGTATTTCTAGCACTTGTATTTACTGGCAGTTTCATAACTGGACGGAGATATGCTACAAAAACATGTTTCCAATATATTGGCCGCTAAAGTTGATTTTATGCAATATGTAACAAAAAACGTGTGCCCATAGATAACAATAAAATGCAGGTTAGGTGCTCTGATATTTTTTTTTTGGAGTTTAATCAGTCCATAGACAATGGATGATGCTAAAAATCTCACTTTTATTGACTCTGTTGGTTGGTCTGCTGTTGCATAACTCCGTCCAACTGTTCCAGTGCAGCTGCTGGAATTAAGTATTCTTAGTAAAATATATATTTATACGTTAACAAAACTTTTTTGTCATTAGCAGACAAGAATTTAAGTGACATACCACTGAGCATGGTAGAGCAGTAGTAATATACACACCACGCATTCTGGAGGATCCGGGTTCGATACTCGGCTCCAGCAATCCTGATTCGGACTTTCCAGGGTTTTCCGAAATTACTCCAGGTAATTGCTGGAATGGTTTCTTTGAATAGGCCCTTGTCGACTCTTACCCCCTTCCCCTCCCCCTATGTACCGCTACTTAGGTCTTGTGTCTATGTGTGTGCCTATATCTGAGTTGAGGCTACGTCAGCTTTTTGGTTTCCTCCCTACGTTTCGCCAGTTCTTATCACTGCCATAATCAGTAACACGCTAAGGTTTAGTTGTTCGAGCACCCGTATGCTTACTGACAACTGGACCTCAGCGCAGACCTGATGATGCCAGCGAATAAAACTGTCGTTGCTTCGGAGAAAACCTAAATCAGAAGTGGCCATTTAACTCAAAACACGATATGCACATACATACATGACTGACGAGAGCGTACGATGAAGAATACTGAACCACGTTTTCTTCTGTTTAATTTTCATACACAGTGAGATAATGATGTTCCAAACAGGAATCAGTTAACTACCTTTGCTGAATTGCTGCAAAACGTAACCAAAGACCTTCTGCAATGTACCTTATTGTTGACCACAGTGTATTTATACGATACTTCTCGCAAATAAAACATCTGAAGTGTTACTAAAACATTTTGGAAATTAGTTTCCAAATGAACTTGTTCATAAATGACAAAAAATTACAATGTAGATATTACCAGTCTTGTACATACGTTCTTGCTTGCGTTCTACGTTTCTTGAATACGAGAAGGGCACGCGTATTTCTTAAAGAAAGCACAAGTCCTCCTTGCAGAAACACTTCTGAATGCCAGAGGCTCTTCCTCGCCAAGTCCGTCAAAGTTGATATCGATATTTCTTGTCGGCTCAGAGAGCTTACAGCGTGCCCACACTTTCCAATGCAGGTCTTAGACCATCTCCTATTGAATTACAGTTTTGTTACATGCATCATAAACCGCTACTAGAAGATTTCCATTTTGCCTCCCGATCCACCAAGTGACCTGAAGTAGCGATAAAACTCTTAAATAACATTCGGGTGGACCCGGCTTCGAGTCCTGATCTGCCCACCCTGATATCGGATTTCCGCAGTTCTTCGACATCATTCCAGGCTCATGCTGTCGTTGTTCCAAACGCACTGCAAAAACTTGTGTCCGTTGATTTCCGGAATTTCCGGAAAATATTTCTCAGGATAGCCTACTTCATGAAATCGCGGAAACTTAGTTCCTTAATCCAGCAGAAGTTTTCGTATAGAACAATTTAATCACACGGAACTGAGCCATACTTACACGTCTATAACACTGCAATTGCGTTTATACAGATTTGCAAATTTACCAGTAATGTTATTAAAATATAGCCGTAATATTTACAGCTCTCTAACACATACAATTACGATTTCTTCCGTGCAAGTGTCCGCAGACTAATGGACATATTACGTGTGATTCCGTAGTGTATATTTACTATGAACAATTCCGCATTAATTTTTACGGACACTATTTCCATTTATTAACGGCACATTTGGTTAAAATGTATAACGGTGTACACGAGAGTATTTCAAGAAGTACCGAATGCCAGTGGACTTTTTTATTATGCTACTAAGGAGTACTAAACAACAGTTGCCAAAAACTCTCACAAACATACGGTGGCACTGTTAAAAGTAATTTTCGTTGTTTTGCGTAGAAGGGCTGGTAAAAAATTTCCCAGAAGTACCGTTAATTTACGGAAGGCAACTAGCTCCACTAATGGAAACTCGCATATTTATGTGACTTCTTTAAGATGCAGGCACAATAATGCGTACAGTTATTGTTTAGTTCCTTCTCGCAGTTCTACATATGTTTAATTAATGGAACAAAATGTTGTATAACTGTGTTACAAAATAATGTTTCCGTGATTTAACCGACATTTCCGTAAAATTGTCCGTAAAGTCACGGAAATTTTAACAATGCACTGGCCAGGCTGATTCCTTTTCTTCTTCCTGTTTGTTGCATAGCATCTCTAATCACCTCGGTGTTTACGTAAAAAAAATTCTAAATCTGAGATGACAGTATTTAAACATTGTCATATTATCAGCTCACGTGTGCTAAGTGAACTACACCAAGTATCTGTTACGTCTAATTTAAAATAAAATTTAGCCATGAAAGTGGTACGATTGTAATCAGATTTACGGATTACCGTAGAAATTATATTAAATAAAGTCGTTTTCCAGATGGATTCAAAATATTTCCTGACAGTTATAAAACGTCCCTCACTTTTGGCAAATGATATGTGTAGTTGTAAGTTAGACGAAATAAGCATTCATCTAGGTTTTTAGGGACGTATACTAAGCCAGCAGGTGTTTTCGTTCAAAGAAATTGGTTTAGTTTATTTTTAATTAATAATTTTAAAATTCTGAACTGACAGTAATAACCGAATTACAGAAACGTGCAGAGTAAAGAACATCTGACAGTAATACAGTGTACATTAAAGCAAACAGAACCACCAGAAACACTTAGCCAAAGTGATAACGTGCAGAAGTAATTCTAATATGCGAGGAAAGTGTGTTGTTAACACTTATGCATTGAGCAGCTTCGTCATGAAAGTTAAATACAATTTTGCGATGCAACTTCCTCCGTCTCACACGCCATCCCAAAGTGCGTCAGGAAAACGTTTTTTGCAACTAGATGGCACTGTTTTTTTCATATACTATTAGAGGTGTGGTAATTTCGCGGATTCATCTAGCAGCTACGTAGACGTATCGGTCATATACTCGCACTGGCCAAAGATTGACTATCGGCTTATAACTGTACAAACGGGTAGCACGCTACATGACACTACTAATTACTTCTTTATTTACTACTGGCTTGTATTAGTCAGAGGCGTGTCATAACAGCCGTTGGCTAATCACAGACTTGACAGTGAAGTATATGTTCTTGACGTTCAACCTAACCTAGAATGTATCTGTGAAATTGATGTATCTCTAGTAGAGATTGGAACAATTCGCGGGTTGTGTAGGCTCACCTCCAAGAATATATGTGTACTCAAGTAGGCAGTAGCTGCTCATTGGCTGCTCGCTGACACAGTGATACCACGTGACTGGATCTACATTCAGTTGCTTCTGGCCAAGGACTCTCCAGGAGGTGTCAAATAAGGCAAGAGCTAATTACGAATGATTTTATGGCGGAAATATTTTTGTAACATTTGGTGGTTCCAAGCGTTATGTGCAAATTTTCAGCTCTACTACATCGTCTGTGATTTGACGATTTTATTCCTACTTGCCTTGGCAAATTACAGACGTACGGAGTCGCAATAATGTTATTGCAATTGGTGCAGTCAAATGAGAAATGTGTCTTGGCAAAGACACGCTGCCAATAACCATGAAGTAGAGCTACCGATGTGCACGCGAGGCACTGACACAAAGTGGGGCAAAATCTTTCCGCGACAAAATCGTGGCCCTACGAACGTAGCACTAACTTTCAGTAGTTTTAATTCTAACCTGTACCCAAAACAAAACGCGAATTTTTCAGGTCTCCAACCTCTAGACATTATGTATTTACATCGCTAAGGGAGAGATATTTTATCACAAGCTACAGTCGTGTAAATTGAAATCTCTTTGTTGCAGATGACGAACTTCGCTTACTCAGTATACGCAGTCCTGCGCCAGGCATACAAATAACCACCTTCAACGAACATAAATCATCAGAAGAGCGAAGACGAGTTTTGTGTCTATTTTACACCGCTTCTGTCCCAATACTCAAGTTGGGTAAAACTGCTTATAAATTCGGGTTTTTCGTCACAAATTATCATGTGTTGTATTTCACTGTGCCATAGATATATCGTAACAATTTTTCAAAATTGTTTGTTGCTGAAGAATTGCCTAGAAATAAATTTCATGCAAAAATTATATGTCAAATAGGTTTTCTTACAACTATTTTATATTGTGCTATTTTCATTCCAGTTCTGGTTTCTTTTGACACAATATTCTTCGTGTTTTAATGATTTTAATACGAAAGCTATTAAAGTAAATGTATGATTCAAGTGAACTTGAATATAAGCTCTTTACATCGAACATTAGAAAATGTTAATTTATATTATTTTTTTAAACATGCTGATAATTATTGATATTAAATACGGAAGCAAGGTACCATTTTCGCATTTCGAAACAAACATATTTTTCGAGTGAGAACTTCTTCCATTCAAACTAATCTACACAAACGCTCGTGGTCGCTTGCACGACGGTGCCGTTCGTGAAATCACGTGTTTCGCAAACCTTAGGACTATATTATATTATTTACTAGTGCAGCCTCACAATGCCGAAATATGGAATCTAAGCATTATTGAGAAGAGAGGAACGTTTATACAGGAATGGCTTTCTTAGTTCATATAAAATATTATTTTTAAATATTTAACTAACTGCATTTATCTTCGGTTAAAACGAAATTCGCTGCTTTTTTTTTTTTTTTTTTTTCAAACGACTGACATTATAGTTATATATTTATTCTACAGTTTTTCAGGAAAAAAAATTAATTATTTCAAAAATTTTATTAGAAAATTTTTGATCATTACTCCATTATTCTACCTTGTAATTGATAGACTTTAAATCCAATTATACTAACGATCGAAATCGTCCATACCAGCGTGTGCACACGAGCGTGACCACAAATCGATGTTGCAGCATTATCTGGTGCTCTGAGGCGTTACATATAACATCAGTTTGAAGGATGAACTCCGTGCTGCAGAAAGACATAGGTGCACATATAAGCACATTTTTTCAAACTGGTTTACTCAAAGTAAAACATCCTCAGCGTAGCAAGCTCCCAGGAAAATAGCGTAGTAGATAAACGTGCTATAGTGTGTAAGAGAAATGTAAGAAATATTTTACGACGTATCACACATTCTGCCTCTGACAGCTAATAAAGTAGGGTAAGTGGATTTTACGCCTCTTCGATAGCGAGGTCAATAGAGACGGTGACTCATAGATTAAACACGAAGCCAGGAGCTGGGAGAGGAATCGGCCATGGTCTATGTTAAGACCAGCCAAGAATTCGCTTGGTGGGAGTTTAGGAGAACCATGGGAAACCAAAAGTAAGGTGACCGGAGCCGAGATGCATACCCAATTATTTCTTTATACGAATCCAATGTGTTACCGTTACGTCACCTCAGCCCACAAGAGTCAGTTAAATTAAAGCTAATTGCTAGAGCCACGATTTCATGGCGAAAAGATTTTTGCAACATTTGGTTTCGAAGCGTCATGTGAACACCTGCAGCTCTGCTACATCGCCTGTGGTTGGATAATTATATTCTCACTTGCCTTGGCAAATTATAGACGTACAGACTCACAATAATCTTATTCTGATTGGTGCAGTAAAATGAGAAACGTGTCTGATCAAAGACACGCTGCCAATAACCTTGAAACAGAACTGCCGATGTGCACGTGAGTCACTGAAACAAAGTGGGGCAAAAATATTTTCGCGACAAAATCGTGGCCCTACTAATTGCCTAAGCCGAGGCAATTAATGTTTATTAAAAAAATCAACACGAGCAGTGTCGTGGTCATACCTGCAGAAATTTTTGGCGGAAAACGGCTTACCCAGGATACGTATTTGGAGTGTTTGTAAAATCGGCAAGAAAGACACAAGGAAGTGGCTACCTCAAATTTTCAATACTGTCACGTTCTTCGCTTTCAATCTACCTTTGTTTATTTATTAAATCTACATTAATAACTTTTCTGTGTAAACGATTAGGCCTACGATAGGCTTGTATTCAATACGATAGAGAAAATTGCAGGCAGATCAATGCTAATAAAAGTGACAAGACTACAAAAAATATAACCTAGCAGTATGATGTGGAACTGGTATAAATAACTTTGGTGATTTTTACAAAAAAATAATAATATCCCTTTCATGTTTACATGTTTCAAGTACTGCTCTTTTTGTTTTCGTTTTTTATTTTATTTTTTTCGCGGCGATAAAAATATGATACCTATTCGACGAGAATGAAAGCTTTCCTCGTCATTGTCATGTTGGCAGCGTAAAACAGAAATCAATAAACTGTATTGTGCTTTTATCGGTTGTTTTGATGTGGCAACATAATTAGGTGATCTCGATAAAGTGTAGAAGCTATCCGCTGTTTATTTATATTAAAAAAGTTGTATTCTTTAATATTACTACACGATTGTCGAAGTCATCGTATTTTTTTCGAGGTCTATAACATATTTGCGCTCGATTATTTAACTTTACTGTAATTGAAATCAGCTAATTTCACGAAACACAAAACCCTACCCGTGTGCGCTCGCGAGGTTTACTTAGTTTCCGCGCCGTGAATCAGTTATTTTACAATCCGAATTGGTAATATGTGACGTCATGCGCTTTGCAATGTTCATTTACTCATGTATTGTTTATTTGTACTTGTGTTACTATTTGAAAGTTTAAACATAACATGTATGTTCTACATAAAACAAAGGCAATGACTTTCGCATTAGTAGTTCCTTTTCATATTGTAACCGAGAAATAAAACGATTTCCAACAAAATAACCTAGTATTAAATTGCACTCAGATATAATTGATGAACAAAATTATATTATCCACTTCCATTGACACAGTCTTTTCCAATTAGTTTACATGCCAGCGTGCATCACTCCCACGTCTGTGTACATATCGAGAAAAATATTTTGTACAGTCAACCGAACATACGTTTGTATATGGTGAAACAAGCCGTGTTAGTTTAATCAACCATATATATTTGGTTGCCTGGAAACATGAAGGTCTAGTCCACTTAAACATACATTTTGTTAGAACAACTAAGCCAATTATTAGTTCGTTTCATGTGTTGTTCAGCCAACACATTTTTTTTTTATTCAAATACATTTTTGGTTTCTCCATACACAACCGTAAGTTTACGTGATTTAATGTACCAAATCTTACTCTTTAAGACCTAACATGACAATCGCCGTACATTAGCAAAAATATTCAGATCCAGTTTTAAATCACTCACTAACATGGTAACAATATTACTTCCTTATATAGTATTTACTTGATGTCTATGGTATTTCTTCTTCGCGATGTAAGCTAATTACCACAGTACGAAAATCCTATTCACACCTTTAAATTTACATCTACCCGCGTAATGTTTTACTCATAATTAGCGCATAGAATGTCCATTGTAATATTTTCTTCTATACGAATTGTGGGATGTCACACGTAAAAATTTTACATGTTCTATTTCTTCACAGGTAAGTACTTTCTGCAAGTATTATACGCGATAAATGTTTCCGAAAATCATTGTTATAGTACTTTAGTACGAGAGTAAGCATGATTAATCTCTTAGAAGATTTTATATAATGTCGTTTAAATAATGCTTAAGAGTCCTAACAGCTGGCATATGAACTGTGTTGCAGCATGTTGGAAGGTCTTTTAAAGAAACAGTACTAAACGTGTGTTCGATATATTTATCTACGAAAAGATAGTACGTTTAATATGACTCACTCATTTTTGTATTTGATATATTATGCTTAGAAATATGGCTTCTGAGCACCTCAAAATGGGTATAAAACGGTTTTTTTAAACACCAGCTAGAATGTAAAACAAAAATGTAGACGCACGCACGGTACTTTACTACGCGCTTTTCGTAAATAAAAAAATAGGGTCACAGCTTAAAGTATAATAGGAAAAAAAAGACCAAAACACTGTACGCTGTCTTCGCTCCTCGCGCATAAAGATACGGTTGTTTGCGCACGAGCGTGTCTAGACCGTGTATCGTCTGCCAGTTTCCGTACCTCAGACGTAACATCTAGCACCTGCTGTATAGGGCTATTATTATTATTATTATTTTCATATTTTATTGGAATAATGAACAGTGCAAATCATATAACACACAAATATTTTTAAGACATGTAGGTTTAAGTCATTGTTCACCATTTGGAATGCTTTGTTCATTCGACGCTCTGCAGAATGCCTACACTCATCACGCAGTTGTAAACAAATAAACAGTGATGTGCTGAGAGAACGCATAGTGTAAGAAAGCAAAGCACACTCTCAAGTCTACACACTCTCGTGCACTCGCCGACTTGCAGTCCTATGATACAGTACTTTCTGACATCACTTCCGAGAGTGTTATCTAGTGGGTGAGTGTAAATATTTCCATTCACTGAAAGAAAAATACTGTAACAGTTGCCATTGTTTTGTTAAAATAGGGAAAATACTCCAATTAGATTGTTGGTACTATCTGGATTGCTCCTTCTGCAGAACATATTGTTACTTCTACAGAACACATTGTTGTAGGAACAATCCAGATAGTACCGACAACCTAACTGGACTGCTTTTCTTCTTCTTCGTATTGTTACTATTATTATTAATTTGGTAACATGAATTTTGCAATAAAAATATTTTTAAGTCACGGCGGAAGTTTATTTATATACCGCTGAAAGGCATATCGTAAAATAATTTCTTTTTCATTTGGAGTGCTACATAACATTCATAAATCATCAAAATATGTTCGAACCTAATTGGCGGCCAAAACTAATATATTGAGACATCCGGCAAGTAAGGGGCCGCGGTGGCCAAATGGTCCCAGCGGGGTCGGTCCCCGGATCTTCGCACGTGGGAATCGTGTCGGACTACGCCACTGGTCAGGGGGTTTTCTCGGGGATTTCCCGTTTCCCCGGCCCTTCATTCCGGCGCTGCTCCATACATCATGTCGCCCCTCACCAGCGCTAGAGACCTCGATATCAAGCGCTGACCGAAATCTCTCACACACTCACTCCAACAAGACACTTCATCAACTTGTCTAGGGTAGAGCCTCTGTGTAATATACAGAGAATTGGGACAATATATATGTATACGTGGTGATAATATAGGTTGTGCCAAGTACTGATAGGTATACACTGGATACAGCTTCACAACTCCACGCCTGAAGAAGCCACCCGTATACCAGCGCAGTCTTGCCAGCGGCCTACATACAGGCGCTAAACATCAGTTCACTTACTTGTTCTCCGCACGATCACACAGCACGTGCATTACCGCTCAGTAGAGATAACACCAAGAACGTACAGTCATAGTGCTAAGAAATGTAAACAGTTTTTGTCAACTGTGAAGAGTTTTCATATCTCAGGAAAAGTTAATAGACGTGTTTGAGTGAGCTGAAGTCTGAACGTCGATTATTACAGCCAGTGAAAACAATCTTGCACCAATTTGTTTCGTTGCCTTATGCGCACATCTACAGCTGTGCTTCGTGGTTATTGGCAGCGTCTTTGTGCATAGGTATACAAAAGACTGCGTAAAAAATAAACGATACAGGATTAGTTTAGACGACCACTGCATTCACAGACTGCACAACAAAACTAAAGCATGTTTAGGTATGGAAATATGTCTAAAAAATAAGTGCTTACGTAAAGTACATTTTACCCGAGATGTACCCCGAATCAGCCAAAAATTTAGATGGTGTGAGTTCGAAAATTGTTTACTCGAAACCATGGTGTTCGGAGTATAGGTATGTACACTTAAACCTGTTTACCAATGTTGTCGAGTTGACCTCCTTATTAAGGGCGTTCACATCGCAAAAATGCGTAATTTTATAACTACGCGGTACAGTGTTCGTTTTATAGACGTTACTTGTCACTACATTTTCCACTTGTAGACATTTTTTACCTCTCATAGTCTTCCCTTACCAACATGACAAAGTAAAAAATTTTCAAGTTACGGGAATACAGGTTTAACAAAAACCAAGTGACTTACTTGAATGAAATAATTTTCGCTGAAATTAGATATAAGGGTTCATATGCTAAGAGATTTTTAAAAAGTCACAATAAAACGTCTTGTCCCTTTTAAAAAATATTAAAATGATAACAATTTACTTTATTTATGGCAATATTTTAAAAAGAAAAACGGAATTTGTTGTGTATTTTTTAATATTACTCATAATATTTATTTTAGTATAAATTATTTCAATTGGATAAGTCACGTGGTTCTTCGTATTCCTATGTTCCCGTAACTTTCAAATTCTTACTTTGGCATGCCGCTGTGAGAAAACTATGAGATAACTTTACAAGTGGAAATATAGTCACAAGTAACGTCTATGAAATGAACACTGTGTCGTGCAAATATAAAATTATGGATTTTCGCCAGTGACCGCCCTTAAGGTAGCTGCCTAGGTGGACTTATTTATAATACATAGTGTTCTATTAAACAAATAATTTAACTATAGTAACCTATACGTGTCCTTTGTGAATACATAGCTGTATTAAAACCCTTTAGTTACTTGTTTGTGAGGAAACCGACTAAAGGGGAAGCGAGTTTACGTATTTTTGTCTCTTTTTTCCGCTTCTACGCTCACAGATACTCCCCTCCGGTCAATGTCTACCTTGGTTTCCGCCCCCAGTGTGTCTTCTCAGACGAGAACACGCCCAGCTGTCACTCCTAGTGTACGTCCATCGGCCGCTTGCTCATGTATCGGTTATGTAGAGACGCTCATTGGGCACTTAAAATAAACATTTTTACTATTTAAAAAAATTTATGTTTGAACAAGGTAAATTTTGCTTTGTAGAAATACAGTATGACAGTGAATAACAATATTGTAGGTTATAATGTTTCGTATGGAAAAAAAAAAAAATTTTAAAATCAAAGTTTTTGAACTTTTAAGTTTTTATTTAAAATTTCAGCATTTTTTTAAATATAAAAATACATTATTTATTTGTTTTTATGTGTATGAGACCTTGTAGCCTACAACGTCACTATTCAGAGTAAGTTTTTTTTTTTTTTTTTTTTTTTTTTTTTTTTTTTTTTTTTTTTTTTTTTTTTTTTTTTTTTTTTTTTTTTTTTTTTTTTTTTTTTTTTTTTTTTTTTTTTTTTTTTTTTTTTTTTTTTTTTTTTT
>PNEQ01029177.1:0-24153 GCA_003012365.1 Medauroidea extradentata | reverse complement strand
TAAAAAAACTATGAAAGCTAAATAAAGTTCATTACAGTTTAAAAAAATCACAGAGTGTGTCTTTAAAACAAACCATATCTCGTACAAATATAAACATTCTTTAAATGTTAGTCTAATATACATTTAACTTTGTTAGATAATATTGATGTTATTTATTACATAAAAATATCAAACGTAGTTGGGTAAAAAATTACAAAAATGTCGATATGTCCTAAGGAGTGCTTGTAGCGAGGAAAATAGGGTAAATCAAATAACCGTAAACCAAGGGCGATGTTGACTGGCTCACCTGGTGCGGTATCGCCTCTACCGCAAGACGTTGATACGACGTGCAGTGGTGTCGTAGGTCACTCGCCTGACTGACACATTCAGTGGTGACCCCATCCTTTTACTGGCTAGAAGTTTTAAACAAAGTCCATTGCATATTTCTCAAGTAGTTTTTCAGATTAACAGGTTTAAAATGCTGCTTTAAGGGCGCGGCCTACCACTATATTCATCACCATGTTTTTATTTTTATATTTGTACCAGTTATTTATTTTTTTTTTTTTTTTGTAATTTCCGACGCAAAATTTGACTAAATTTTGTTCTTATGAAAAATTTTTATCTCTCATAGTTTTCGCGTTATGGCTTATTAAAGTCAAAATTTGCATGCTTCTGTTTTAAGGACTACACTAAAGCCAACTGACATACCAAACTGGAAAAATTCACAGTGGAAAAGACATTGCAGGCTACAATGTCACGTTCATAAAAAACAAAGAATAAAAATCTGTTGCATTTAAATAAAAACGCCGAAATTTAAAATAAAAATGTAAACCATTTCTTTTTTCAAAAATACAAACATTTTTTATTTTGTGGTTAAACGTAGCTAAATTTGTAGCTTACAACATCGTTATTCACTGTGAATTTTTTCAGTTTAGTGAGTGAGTTGGTTTTAGTGTCGTTCTTAAAACACAAACATGCAAGAGCGCCCAAGTTTGGGAAGGCAGGGGCATTGGGCCACGTGGATGCTACAGACATTAACTAAAGTTATTTAGTTTTTTTTTTCGCTTTATTTGATATGTATTTGCTATAAGGAATGTTCACGGGAGATGGACACGCGGCTCACCAATGCAACAAATAATGTAACTCTCAAGTAATACGCGTTTCCGGCCACGTGTGGTAATGTACTTTGTGTGCAAAGTAACTTTTGTTCTAAATAAACCACACGTACCTTTAAATAGTGAATTAAAAATTTATTGCAGACGTATGCTTCTTTTTGCACGAATTCACGGGCAACCCTGAGACAAAAGTGTCGCCGCTGACTATGTATCGCAACGTGGGTATAGGTACCACCACGTAATTCTCTGGCCATACAATGGCTTAGAGCCATTACGCGAAAAAAATGCACGATAAAAAAATTTTATAAGAAAAAAATTTAGTCACATTTTGAGTCTAAAAAAAAATACTGGTACAAATATGAACATAAAAACATGGTGATGAAAATAGTGGTAGTAGGCGCCCTTTAGACACTTTGAGGGGTAAGGATTTTTTTTTTTCCCTATTACCGTATGTTTTGAAACTACTTTCCGTCATAGTTTGAAGTGTATTTTCTTTTCGTACATTGTCACAATGGGCACATGTGAGATAATTTCGAATGAAGAAAGTATTAACGAACACACGGCAGGGCATTTTAAGCGCGTGGTACACTGAAAAAAATATTTATTAGTCACTGCAAAATATTTTGTTCAAATGGACCTTACCAAATTTTTTTGTAGTGACCACAAAAATTTTTGCTGCCCTTAATAAAGTTTTGCAGTGACTACAAAAAATTTTGTAACCACTACAAAAAATTTGGTAAGGTCCATTTTAACAAAATATTTTGCAGTGACTAATAAGTATTTTTTTCAGTGTAGGTGGCGCCTGTACGTGTGTCAGTTATTTGTAACTAGGTGACAGCATGAAAGAGACCGGCGCATGTTGCGATCGGTCACTACCCGGCGAGGTCAGCGCTGGTGTGAGGGCAGCAGACCGCATCGCTCGCCGCACCTGATTGACAAGGTCGTCGCTGCAGTGTTCCGCTACTTGAGCACAGACGTGACGTGACGAGGCGGCTCATTATACACGGGCGTACTTCGCTTTTTATTGGCTGTCCCGAGGCTGTAGATACCAAACATCTTGTATAAGTACTAGACGTTAACGCTGCTCTTTTTGTTCATAGCCAATTTTATAGGCGTCCAAGTGAGCAAACATTTTAATTTTATATTTTTATGAAATAGTGTTAATGTTTTGTACACGTTACTTAGGTGAACAATTTCCTTTTACGAAAAAAAAAAAAAAGTCAGTTTTCCCATAGTAACATTTAAAAGTCAAAATCCGCTTTTTTTTCTTATAAGACACAAAAACCAGTGAACATAATGAAATGAAATAAAATCACTCTGAAACTACATGTAATGGGACACTGATATTTTTTAAAAGCAGTTACAAAATATTTTTGTATTTAAAAAAATATACGAAGGAAAAAAAATTTCAGATTTTTTTTGTACAAAAATATTTTGTAATGGATTTTAAAACATGACAAGCAGAATCCCATGGTATGTAGTTACAGTGTGAATTTTTTTTTTATTTCATTGTGATCATTGGTTTTTGCGGCTTGATAGAACAAAAAACGTGTAAATTTTGACTTTGTAGTGCCATTATGGGAAAACTGGCTGAGCTATTTTTTTTTGTGAGAGGTAAGCTTTCTCCCAATTAACGTCGGCAAAACTATCACTATTTCGTACATATATATATAATACGATTATTTCTCACTTTTCGTGAGAGAATACCGGATTGTGAACATTACGGATTGGAAATCACATCGCATGTTACATGTTGTGGCGCGGTTCAATTTGGTCATGCAGAGATGTAGGTCGTCAGGATTGGTCTTGCACCCATTGATTGGTCCCAGCCCCGTGTATGCTTGGTTCCTGCATGTTGCATGTTACCTATTGGCCTGGTTGCCGGCTAGATGGACAGCCGCATTACGCTGGTTGGCGGTAGGCGTTTTCCGCCGTGTTTGCCGGCGTGCATGGCAGTTTGTCGTCCTACCGACTACTTCTTATCTGTATTCCGATATATTCTGTGACTCGACCGTGTTCGACAACACAACTCAGGTTTCAGTCCAGCCGACTGCTTACGTGACTGTCGGCTTCAGGTGAACTCACTCGAGTGGTCACCTCAGTTTTCCATCGTCTTTTTTATTTTTTATTTGTACCACGTATTTCTTTTCTTATTTAAGACACGAGTTGTGACTAAATCTTCCTCTTAGATGGTTTGGGTATCTCTCATAGTTTTTGCGTAATGAGTCATGAACGTCAAAATTTGCACTTTACACGTTTTTATGTACGCCACGAAAACCAACTGACATACCAAAGCGAAAAAACTTCACAGTACGTACCAATGTTGTGGGCTATGACTTGACACATATAAAAACGCTTAATTTTAAAATTAAAATTAAAATTTCAACCATATATATATATATTTATTTATATACACACACACGTTCTACAGGTGCGGATCTAGGAAGGGATGGCCGGGGGGCGGGGGGTTAGGCTGCCCCGGGCGCCGGGTTAGAGGTGGCGCTGGTGATGGAGAACATTTTTACTTGGGAATGAAATGTAAATGATTGTAATAAACATACAATATTTAGACTTTTACTAGTTCTGTATTTTCGTATTTTTATTAACCTTGAACACCATATAATGTTATAAATACAGTATTTATAATTAGAATGCAGACTTAAAACACTGCTAATAGTAGCTAGTAAGTACATGTTTTGCGTATTTCTACTGAATTTTATGCTAATATTTACGCGAGTGAAAATATCGTATGCAAGATGTGTTTATTACTGTTGAGTTTACTGAACTGATGGGAAAAGGGGGAAGGAAAGGTTGGGGGGGGGTGGCAAATCACAATTCTTGCCCCGGGCGAAGTAAATCGTAGATCAGTCCCTGTACATTCACTGAAACAAAAGTTTTCGAGAAAAAAAAATCAGATAAACGCAATACGGTATTGATCAATCGCCGTTTAGGGCGATGCCTACCCTGGAGCCCTCTGGCGAGTGTAAAGATAAAAATGTACATGTTAAATTGTATTCGGCGGCCATATTTTATGATACCGCTTTCTGACGAAAACTGTTTCCTGCATTTAAAATATGGAAATTTTCCTGCCCAAATAAAATGTAGGGGCAAATAAGTGTCAAACTTTTCTAGTGTTCTTCAATCCCCGGCTCCGACCATTCTGATTTCGGCTATCCGTGCTTTCCCGAAATCGCTCCAGGATATTGCTGGGATGTTTCCTTAAGAAAGGCCATGGCCGACTCCTCTCCCAGCTCCTGTCATTGTGTCAAGTTTCGTCACCGTCTGTAATGACCTCGCTGTTGACGAGACACAATGCCCACTTACCTTACTTTGCCATCTAGTGTTCTTTTTACACGAAAATACTTTTTTTTGCTCAAAGTTTTTAGGGAACTGAAAACGTGTCTAAAAGGTCTTACAGTGTTATGGACCGCAGCGAGTTGAGCACAAAAGTCAATGTTAGCATACATTTACGTGACTGAGTCTCATGTGTATACTGTAAGTATAGCCTAAACGCAAATCTCTATACTTTCTCATGTCAGGACTCTGGGATAAGCCTACGTACCTGCAAAATGAACGTTGTTGTGGTGTGTGTGTGTGTGTGTGTGCAGTTTTCTTTACTACACGAAATCGCTATTGTTATTAGGCCTACATTTTCTTATGAAAAGAAAACAAATCAAACTATGGTTGTATAATAAAATTAATGCAACACGTGCTTTAAAAACGCAATTTCAGGACCACTAAAAATTATTTTTTTTTTCAAAGGCTGCTGTAGTACAAAAGATCAACACGGATTCGCGAAACACAATGCAAGAAGTCTTCGCTACTATACTATCCACAAATAAAATGTTATGGAGCGTAGACAAAGTTCCGTAAAAAGTTACTGCTGAGGAAACACTGTACGCCAGTTAAGCACGCACACAAAATGTAACTAAATTTTGTCCTTACGAAATTTTTTTGTCTCTCATAGTTTTCACGTAATGGCTTGTTAAAATCAAAGTTTGCGTGTTTCCGTTTTAAGGACTACACTAAAACCAACTGACATACCAAACTGAAAAAAAAAAAATCACAGTGGATAAAGACGTTGCATGCTACAATTTCACGTACATAAACACCAAGAATAATAACATTTTGTATTTAAATAAAAATGCTAACATTTTAAATAAAAAATTAAATATTAATTTCAAAATGCAAAAATATTTTATTTTGTGCTTTAACGTAGCTGAACTGGTGAACTTGTAACCTACAGCATCGTTATGAGTTGGTTTTAGTGTCATCCTTAAAACGGAAACATGCACATTTTGGATTTAACGAGTCATTACGCAAAAACTATGCGAGATAAAAAATTATATATGAACAAAATTTAGTCACAATTTGTGTCTAAAAAAAAAAAATACTGGCACAAATATCAAAATAGAAACATGGTGATGAAAGTTTCTGTCTACCGCCCTATCGTTCTCCTGCCTCCGCGCCTTATAAACGGACAATTACATCCAGTGACTGGGCTCCTTAATTAAGAGCCCGTGTCACTATTCCTGATTCAAGATTTATTTGATAATATTTCAGTAGGGCTTTAAAACCGCCCTATTTTTCATTACGCTTATTAATTACTAAATATGAAATTAAAGAGTAACAGTGGAATAATTATGACAATATAAAATTTAAGATAATATTTACCTCTCACAATATAATAAAGACTTATTAACTTCTAGTGCCAATTTAGCTAAATAATGCACCTAACTGTAAAATATAACGTTCCTGTATACAGATATTGCCGGTAATTCATCACTTTCTTAATGAGTGATTTCTACCTAAGAGGTGACACAGCCTGTTAATAGCGACGTCTTGAGCTCAAGTGAGGACGGTATGACAAGACTATATAACAGCGACGGAATGAAAGGGCTGAGAGTACACGGGGAAACCTCCCCGGCCAACGGTAACGTACGCCGTGTTACCCACGTACAAATATTGGGAACTATCCGGCTGGGAGTTGAACCCTGAACACACTGTAAAAAATTTTCTCCGTCGATTTACGGAGTTTCCGGTAAAAATTTCTCCGGATACCTCCGTGAATTCACGGAAACTTAGTTCTTAATCCAACAGAAGTTTCCGTAAAACAGTTTCGTCACACGGAACTGAGCCATATTTACATGTCTATAAGCTATAATTGCATTTCTACAGATTTGCAGATTTACCGGTGATGTTATTAAGATATATCCGTAATATTTACATCTGTCTAACCCGTAAATTTTCGATTTTTCCCATGCAAGTGTCCGCAGCAGACTTACGGACATATTACGTATGATTCTGTAGTGTATATTTACTATAGACATTTCCATATTTTACTTTTACGGACACTATTTCCGTTTATTAACAGTACATTTCCGTTGAAATGTATAACGGTGTACATGAGAGTATTTCAAGTGGTACTGAATGCCAGTGGAATTTTTAGTATGTTACTAAAGAGTACTAAATAACAGTTGCTAAAAACTCTCACAAGCATTAGGTGGCACTGTTAAAATTTATTTTCGTTGTTTCACGGAGAAGTGCTGGTAAAAAATTCTCCAGAAGTGTCCGTTGATTTACGGAAGGTAACTGGCTCCTCTAATGGAAACTCGCATATTTATGTGACTTCCTTAGTATGCAGGCGCAATAATGCGTTCGGTTATTTATTTAGCTTACTCTCGCAGTTTTACATATGTTTAATTAATGAAACATAATTATGTATAACTGTATTACAAAATAATGTTTCAGTTAATTAAACAGATGTTTCCGTAAAATTGCCCGTAAATTTACGGAAATTTTTAACAGTGCACCGCACAAATCTAGACAGGACAATGGCTGGACACGGGTCTTCCGGCCGTCCATTCTGATCACTGATTTACATTTTTTTTTCTTCAAAATATCATAAGGCAAATGATTTGGGCTGTTCCTCGCTACAGGCCGCCGCCGATTCGTACTCCGTGTCCTGCCAACTGAAAACTGGTTACGACTGTAATGATCTCGCTGTCCTTGATGTGTTCATTCCTACCATTCTTTTGTTACTCAATCCTTCTTATCAGCAATTAGCTACTGCATGTAATGTCCGACCTCTTGGGCCAGTGGTTAGAGTTTCTGGCTGGTGAACTAAGGGTCTCGGGTTTGATTCCCGGCCGGAGAGGTCAATATTTACAGTTGCCTCTCTGAGATGAGGATTGGGTGTTGTATTGTCCCCTCATCACCATATTGTGTAGGTCTGGTCGGCCTCGGAAGACGTCGGGATTTCCTTCACCCGATGTTCTCCACGGTTGTAAACCAATCTTCGGACAGAACAGCCATCATCATCACTTCACATAAAATAAATAATACGTTATAGGAGATTTCAGATAGTGAGCATTCACAAAAGCCCTGTTAAAGTTCTATTTTCAGCCTATTCGTATCTTTCCTCGCGTAACGATTAACGACGGGAAATGTCTCTGGCACGTCACTTTATGTTTGATCGTGTACAATTAATGGTGCAATAGGTATAAACATATATAGTTTTATAAAAATTAGTTTATTAATTATATTAAATACAAGTAAATCGATTTCAGTTGATTTCGATTCAGTCTTGTTTTAATGAAATAGGAAAATAGATGGAACTACATTCCATGATTTCGCTGCCAATCGTACAAGCAGTAAGGCAACTATGGTTAATGTTGAATCATATGCAGTAACGGCTAGTGATATTTTTCAAAGGTTAAATATTTAGTGCTCACTTTATTCCGAATGACCTATATCAGTGATTGTGGCAGAAGAAGAGGTGTAACTCTGCTGAACACGGTAACGCCTGAGATAGTAGCTGTGGCAGTAAGAGACAGTACAATTGGATTACGTAGTGGATGAAAGCGATAACATTGCAGCACATGTAGCCATGGTATTTGTAGTAATGTTTGTAGTATCGATTTTTGACAGGTGCGCTGGTAGCTCAATGTAGTGTAGTAGTGTTAGGAGTTAGGTCAAGTGGTAGAGATTTTGGAGGAAAGGATGGTATAAATGAAATTAATCTACCGAGGCTCAGCAAACGTAGTGGAAAATCCTTTCTGTTGTACCAGTTTTCAAAACACGTCATACTACACAGGTATCTTGCTATCATTGTTCTACCCAAAATATTAAGAACGCGGGTTCAAATCCCGGGGTTATATATATATATATATATATATATGTGTGTGTGTGTGTGTGTGTGTGTGTGTGTGTGTGTGTGTGTGTGTGTGTGTGTGTGTGTGCAACGTTTACGCGACACTACACCCGGATGTGAATCACAAGAGGGGACAAACTCGCCTAATGCACGAAAAATATCACCGTAAGACATTTCGTTACTAAGAACTTCGTCTCCTTCAGTTCCACGCGATATTCGTGTGATATTCTTATTATTCGCCCACTTAAGGCCGGTCTGTACATTAGAGGAAAGTAGGCTACTTTGTCACACCTGTAACTTCTTGTTATGACTGCTATTTTTCTTGTTTTTTTTTTTTTCTCCTGTTAAATTCTTGAGCTGTCTAATCATCTGTGTGTTTGGTATACAAAAGCTAGCCACGGTGAACAAATTACTACAGGCACGATTAATTCGCGTATTCATCTGGTAGCAACCTAGACTTCTCAGTCCTATACACGAACTGGGCATTGTCTAATGTTCATTGGCTTCTAACCGTTCATGCGAGTACCATCCACGTGACTTCACCACGAGTTATTTCCTTATTTATTACTGGTTTGCAGTCATCAAATGTGCATAAAAACAACTGTTGTCCGATTACAGTGATGACAGTTGTTGACGTTCAACCTGACCCAGAATCAATACGCGAGATAATCGTGCCTCTACAAATTACCAATCTCTAGGGAAAGGAATATTAACACGAGTTAAATAACCTGCATGCTAGAATGCACTGTCCTATGTATACCCAAACTTCGTCTATACCTTCAATGCCTGCTGTTACAGTAATTACCAGCTAATAGACAAATGGTCGGGGCTTCGGTGTACACAGGGCAGAGGAGTCTAGCATGCAAGTTATTGGACTCATGTTAATATTATTCCTTTCCTTACCAATCTCTTGATGGAAGATATACCGATGTAGCAGTAGTGTAGTGTTCTTATGAACAGAACACCCGTCTGTTAGCTCGCATCTCATCCCTGCCGCTTACTTGCGCAACCAGGTAATTAAACACGCCGTTTAAACGTGTTTTAGTCACTAAACGCTCGCTGCTACTTACACGCGTTTCAAACCCGTTTAAACGGGCTATAAGTCAAAAACAACGTCAAAGGACTAAAAAAACCGTTTAAACGCTTTGGTAAAAAAAATAATGGCTCTCTTTAATGTCCACTACTTAATTCCCACTGGGAAGACTATTACGTTACCGACTAATGCTCAGTTATAATGCCAGGTACGTGACTCGGTTGTTGTTGCTATGGTAATATTTTGCCAGTGTTTGGTGGCTACATTTTAGTCGTTGCTAAAATCTTCGACCTCCACTGAGATGTAACTAAAAGTGAGGTGAACTCCAAGTTGACGCTGAAGGCAACTACAACTATTTAACCGTGTGCTTGGGATCAACACTAAAATATTCTACATTTCATAAATTATGAACATTCATTGATTGAACTGTTTAACAATTTCGATTATCAGCGAAACAAATTCTATTTCAGACGGTATGCGCTCTACTAAATAATAACAACCACCTATTTAATTTGCAGTTGATATTTGTTTTCAGTAAGAAATAATACTACTTGAAGGTATACTAAAACTGCGAATACTTCCCTCGTAGCCTTGTTATTTCGAAGAGTGAATTTCTGATTTCACATCATACGCAAGACACGAGCTAAAATAATAATAATGACATGCCTGTGAATATACACACCAGAACGCAAAAGTTAAATTTTAGGCGTAATGAAATTTTTACACTGGTTTAAGCATAGTAAAATCAACAAATGATAAAATGTAATGTATGCTTAAAAAATGGAAACAATGTGTGAATTATTTATATTTAGTAGTTACATTCAAGGATCATTATACGTTTTTGTATTCACTTTAGCTCCTTTTTTCTAATCATTAACGCTTATTTTATCAAGACTGTAAATGGGTAAGATTAGAGTTTCAGCTTCTTTGTGCAAAACAATAAAAAATGCATAAGCGCATACAACGCACTTTTATCTTCTAACCTTATATAGACGGTTTGGGATAAAGTGAGCCCTCAAAATGCCCTGCTAAAGTTCTATTTTCAGTCAATTCGTATCATTCCACGTGTAACGGCTAGTGACGGGAAATATCTAACCTCTCTGGACACTTCAGTTAATGTTTGCGCTTGTACGATAAATTGTGCAGTCAGTATGAATACATACAGTTCGATAAAAAAAAGTTTATTTATTATATAAATAACAATTATGTCGATTTCAATTGCTTTTGTTTCAGAGCTGTTATATTTAAATAGGAAAAAAACATGGAACTCTATTATGTGATTTCCCTGCCAACCATGCAGTAACGGCTAGTGATTTTTTTTTTCAAATGTTAAATTTGGAGTGCTCACTTTATCCCGAACGACCTATAAAAGGTTTATCTCATCACTAAAAGCCTCGTACAGGCACGTTGTAGGTGAGAAGACTGCTAGCCAGTTCAGTACTGGAGCCTAGAAGCTAGTGTGAAGTGGGATGGGCCTCGGACGCGTAAAATACATTCGCCCTCCCAGGCGACCTTGGTGAAGCCTGTTCAAGTGTGAAAAGCTTATAACTTCGTATTTATATGAAAAAGTGTCAGTTTAGTAAGTGTTGATGCCACCAGCGACGACATTATCCTTATACGGAAAATTTTTATCTTGAATAACGTTACCATAAAACCTCGTGTCAGATTTGTATTGTACGACAGCATACAATACTGTCAACTAAAACCAATTAAAGAATTTACCCTAAATTAGCAGTCTCGGCTATTTTCTAAAAGGAATAAAAACACTTTTTCTAGTATTTAAAAAAAATTGCTGAAAATAAATAATCTCATTTGGTTTCCAAATTTTTTTTAAAACACAAACATTTATTGCTTTACGTTTAGAAATTTTCAAATAATATTACGTAATACCTCATTTCCGATTTATTACTTCATTTCAATAAATCCGGTGTTTTTTGTTGGAAGTATGCTAGGTAGAGATGATGCAGCCTGAAATCCATTATATTGGTGGAAATAGGCACACAATGTTTAATTAAGTTATTCCGGAATCACATAGGTATGACAAAAGTGACAAAACAGCGCGAAGCGACAATAAAAATTCTCGATATTGCGAAAGCTAGATTAACTGCCGCGCGACAAATATTTAAAAAAAATATTCCATGTGTATAGCCAATTATTGTTACTAAATACTAACTATTCTCCAGTACAACCACATATGTTTTCAGTCTCTCAGATATTCCGTTCAATTGTAATATATTTTAAATACCCATTGTCATTCCGAAATGTGGATATAAACGCACAATTACACGTTTGCCTAAAAAGATTATGAGTTGCTTGCGTTAACCAACAAAAAAAAAATCTCTCAATTAAAATAAATAAACTAAAAATACTACAAACTCACAAGTTTTACCAACGTTCGGGCGCAAAATTAAATTTCTACTTGAATAAAATCGACATAATTTCTGTCGGAGTTCGCTTCGCGTTCGCCAATTTTGTCGCTCTGACGTCACAGAATCCTCGTTGCTGATTGGCGTATATAATTGTTTTTTTAATGTTAATGCGGACGTATTGCTTCTGCCGTACCTATGTGATTGCGGCATTACTGTGAAAGCGCAATCCACATTGCAAATGCCAATCAATCTAATTACATAACGGCCACTTGTCCGCAACATATCACGGTCCGTTCTTTATTGAGTCTGTAGCGTACACTAGCGGTATTTATGTCCCGTGTGACGTCAGGTCAAGTTCAGTCAAGTCCGGTCATAATGCATTTGTTACAAATAGCAACTTTCTCGAAGCCTATATGCTAAATAACGCGACATTAGACATTCCTTTTGCCAACTATTTGGGCAGCCCGAATGATTTCGATTTTTCTTTGGGCACAGCCTCCTGCGCCGAATTTTACTACATCTGATTGCGACGCTAAATAATGCTTCACTATGGAAATAATATCGTATAAAGTAGGCAAATATTATTATCTAAGTTTGCTTTTTTTCTACATTAATTTACTGACACCGGTAAGTTTCCTTTTACGTTATCTACCATATTCTCTCAAGGGCATTCCAAACTGCACTTGAAATGCGTTGCAGGGATAAAAGTTGCGATAGCTTGAAAATATACCAAAAGAGTACTCGCTTTAAACTATGTCACCGTATACAAAATTACGCACGCTTATTAGAAACATGATTTATGGATTTTCCCCAAGTTAGCTAAAAACGACTCTTGCGTACTGCCTATACGGAAAAAATATCAACCAAATAAAAAAATAAAGATCAAAACATGCGTTCGACTCTTAAGAGGAGTCTTCGTCTGTGTCTAATTTGCACCTTTGACGCGTGGGAACAACGTAGCGATAAGAGCCAGTGTCCCACGCTTGACGAGAAGCATATCACCTCTATTCGCAGCGCCAAACTGGCGTGCAATGTTTTCCTTGTAGTCTTTTTACTACGTGACTTTAAGCGGTGACCACAACATTTTATTTTTGAATAGTACCTATAAAGTAAAGACCAACGCATGCCTCTCACTTTTCACTTTACGAATTCAGGTAATATTTTCGGAGTTACAGTAGTCTAAAAATAAATAAATAAATAAATAAATAAAAACGTTTTTAGTTATTTTGAGAAGCCCGAAAATCATGTTTCTAACAAGCGCGCCGAATTTCTGAAAACATAGAAGCAAAGTTTTCAAGTGTGTGTTCTTTTCGCAGACAAACATAATATGAGTAAGTTAAGCGGTTTTACGTAAATAAAGAATTCGCATGACACGCTGCAACGCCGTCCATGCGACTGTTGAGGACTCCGTTTAAACTATGTATTTTACGAATTAAATTATATGATTACCCCTTACACCCTCATGTGTGTAAGAGAATAATAGTAAAACACCACACACTAGTAGAGTGGCTTGCGCATACACTGAAAAAAATACTTATTAGTCACTGCAAAATATTTTGTTAAAATGGACCTTACAAAATTTTTTGTAGTGGTTACAAAATTTTTTTGTAGTCACTGCAAAACTTTATTGGGAGCAGCAAAAATTTTTTGTGGTCACTACAAAAAAATTTGGTAGGGTCCATTTTAACAAAATATTTTTCAGTGACTAATAAGTATTTTTTTCAGTGTAGAGGTGACACTGCGTTGCATACGCCGGTCAACGATACCCTTATAGGTGTTTCGGGATAAAGTGAGCATTTCTAAAGTTCTAGTTACTTTTTCACTTTCAAGTAATTTATGGTTTCCTGCGTTTTTTTTTTTTACAAAAAAAAAGCATCCTTTGTAACGAACCAAAGTGTGTAGCTTGTATTGTACTCATAAGTTAAGGCCATGCTATCTAGTTTATACTTTTTTTTTTTTTTTTTAGCGATTTAAATTTTTTACGTCTAAACGAGAGCAGATATCAAAAATCTGTCTGGCAATTTTATTTAAATCGTTTTCTTCATGTTGCCTGATTTTTTTCAAGGCAGTAAGGACCATGGTTTTAGTTAATAATGTAATTAACGAAATTCTGGTTAACTGACATTTTAGTCGAAACCGTAACTTTTCTTGCCTTGAAAAAATTAGCTTCCGCTGCAAAAACCATTTTAAATAAAACTGCCCGACAGATTTTTTATACTTGCTCTCGTTTAAGCTTGAAAACAATATTATTGCAAAGACAGAAGAAACTAAAGATCATAGCCTTGACGTCTGTGGTTAGAATAAATGATATTTTAAAATTATTATTCTACACAGTATGGTCTTTAAAAGTGCTCACTTTACCGTGAACCACCTATAGTAGGTACTCTAAAGACTTCGGCTGCGGAAATCAGCATTTGCGCGTATAACCGTATCTCTTAATAAATAACTGTTCTGGGAATTCTTATTTTTTCCCAAAAAAGTTTAAATTTAAAAATAATAAGTACAGTATTATTTTTAAAGGCTTATTAAAATAATTTTGCTTCTAAATTTCCATAAAAGTATTATTAATAAACGTGTAAATTATACACCAGACCACGGTCATAGAATGACAGGTCTGGACACTAGCCTATCTAGCAATGCTATTGAGTTGACCCCGTTATGACTGAAAGAGCCACTAGCAATGAAGTGTTGTTTTAACATTGCAATATAGCGTCGTACTACCACATCTAGCGGTTCCGACATGTGCTTGCTCCTCGTAGATCCATTTACACAACGTTAAAACAACACCAGAGTGCCAGTGGCGCCAATCAGTCATAAGAGGGTCAATTTTCAACTCCAAGTATCCAGACCTGTTCTTCTATGGCCGTGCACCAGACAAACGGTAAATTTTAGTGAAATCGGTGGCTTGTATTGTTATTTAATATTAGTGAATATGTTGTTTATTTAATTCGTAAACGAAATCGGAAACATTTTCACTCATTCATCAAAAGAGCTGTTTTGGGCAGTCAAAATAATTTACTAACTGAAGACGGAATATCTACACAGATTCAGGTTTGTAACGTAACTACAAGAAAGTGAAATCAAAAACGATTTTTACTTTATGAAAATTTGGTTACATATAACATATTTTGATCTGCCAGTCCCTGATATAATACAAATTAATGGATATCTTATTTTAGTTTTAAGCATTCACCACAAAGACGCTTCTTGGTCGTTTATTTTTCCCTAGAGGTAACAACTGAATTAACACATTTTCTGTGCAATTTGTTAAGTATCAGTATCTCAGGAAAAGAAATGGGTAAAACACGCTAAATCGAGCACTTTTGAAGCCCTGCTGTTTTTGTTCCCTTTCAGCCAGATTGTTGTATGGTTCTACACTTCGTAGGGTAGTGTAAATAACAAACACACTGAGTAAGATTTCGTAATACTAAAAAATAATGCTTGAGTCCATAATTTAATACAGTATTATGATGAACAGTACATTAAACTTACAGTTACATGATTTAAGTAGATATCGAGTCAATTGCTCTGTGGTCTTCAGATAACCGTATGAAACTTAATTTTGACAATACGCTACGTATTAGATTTTCTCGGAAAATATATGCATCAACTTTGAATACATTGTAAGCTTAAAAAATAATTATGATTGTATACGTGATCTAGATGACCTTGATCAATCTAAGTTACATTTCCGTCACTATATTGATTACTCTGCTGCCAAACGTGACTAATATGTTTGTAATACTCACTTAGGAGTAAATACTGCTCTGCATAATGAAACTCGATCATGAGGACTAACAGCAAAAGATTTCAATACATTCGGAAATAATTATTTAGACATTTGTAAAACAAAAACAACCTGATGAACAACGAAGGCTTTAATTACGAGCTTAAAATAGCCAGGTTCGATTTGGATGGTGGACTTGACCAACTTTATTAAAATACTATACAGTAATAATACAACACTTACTTAATGTAAAATGCACAACTCTATAGGCCGATATTTACTATTACTATTTACAGTTAATATTTCTAACTGCTTCAATCTATAGACTATTAGCAGCAGTGATCAGTGTCTGTCTCTTTCGCAAAACTGTACTCAGATTAAATAAGTCACTGTTCACTTAAAACATCTCTTTCCGGAAATATCTCACTATTTACAGTAATAATTTGGTCTGCTCGCCTTTCTCACACACGTTAACGCACAGTCGAAACATGCTCAAACCGTTCTGCAGCCGTACGCACTTACTGAATGACCACTACTCTTTGCCGTCGACATAGTCTTTGACAAAGTCGTCTTCGCTGTCGAGATCACCTCCGCCATTTAACACGCACCAGCTAAATGTTAAAATATCTCTCTCTGCTCTGCCGCTGCGAGTTGTAAGGTACCTGTATGTACCGAATAAAGCCCACCAGTCGCTATTGTGTGGTAATGCCGAGATCTGCAGTATGAACATACACCATCCATAAATATATGTCTGACATCATCCATGTGTTGTATTAGTAATATAATTAATGACTTGTGCACACATGATTTGTGAACCTTAAGCGGTCCATATTCAGTACAGGTACCTTACTTATACCAAGTCCGCGACGACGCACATATCTTTCTCACAGCTCGAGGATGATGCTACACGTGGCCCAGAGCGAAGTTTCCAGGTGTTAGTGCAACCTTCGACGACGGCCTAGGCGCGTGCTCTTCAAGGATGGCTTGATGGTGACGGCAGCTGCTCGCCTCCCAGACAGCCGTGACGTCAGAGAGAAGCGGGTTGATGCAGGTCCGAAGTGTCGCCCGGGAATAATGTCAGAGGGAGGGGGAGGTGGCGTGACTCATAGCGACACCTGCACGCACTAGAGATCTGTCTCTTACAATAGACAAATTACAGCACAGGGGAAAATTTTAGATCTCACATTTATTGTAAATTTATTTATGTTTTTACTGTAATGAGATTCCAAGCAAAGTATAGTTCCACAATATTACCAACGCAGTAAACAACTGTATTTTACAAATAATAAGAGAAGAGACCTGATTTACTGACGTATTTCACATTGTATTGAAATTATGACAATATTCGATCCTTTCTCAGGATTAAGGCTAACTATACAAATTTTATGAACGGACACAATTTTAAAAAAAAAATTACAAGTATCCGCGTTTATTAAACTGACCAAAACAAATATTAACATGCATCGAAATTATAAACTCTTGTACACTTTCTGAGAGAATTTACGTCAGTATGAGAATGTGCTGCTATGAGTCCGCATTTATTACTTTTGATATGGCGTTTTAAATTTTTTTATTGTCTTGGTATCATTTTTCCAATTTCATGTATTTTTTGCCTATGTGTTTTAATTTTCTTTCTTAATTTTGTTCTTTTATTATCTATGTACGTATTTGTCATTGCTGTCCGTCAAATATTGTTAAAACCGTTAGCCAGTGCATAAATAACAAATTAATAAAGTAACAGTAATGACTGTTATTATTGAAAAGAGGATCTTCAAATTTCTAGCTCTGTTGCGAACAGCAAATACACCGTACACCTACCTCCTTCAAAACTTTGTTCGCGTGGTCGGTGTTCTACAACTTTTACACTGTAATGGAAAACGAGTTGTTACACCTTTCACACCACCTCGGCAAGGCGGGGTAAAGGGCGTAAAAAGTATACATAGTGTAAGAAAATTAGCAGTCCAAACTGCGGGAAGTTGTTCCTCATGAAAAAGTTAGCAGACAGTATATGGGACACTTTCACGACAAGAGAATAAGGGAGATATGAGCCCTTGAAATGTAATTTAAAAATAGCAATTGGTCAAAATACCAAAAATTGTTCGAAGTTAAACTACAATTCTGTAGATGATGTGTTATTGAGGTCATAAAACTGTAAAAAAATTCAACCTTAAAACTTTTCCCTTTCATGAAAATAATAGCGAGGGCCATCCCCTTACTGAATAAAATTATTTTGCGTTAGGTTTTTTAGAACAATTCATGTTGTCTATTCGAGCAGCACATCGTAAGGAATATAAGAAGGTCATCTTCATAGGATTAACCGTTTACAAGAGAAAACAATTGTTGCTGCGACAAAAACGCAACGCCTAGTATGTAGGCAGAAAGTGGTACGTCGACAAGGAATTATTTGTTTGTAGTTTGTACATGGTACATACGGCGCCGTGCTCTCCGGAAAATGCCACCTGCGATGCAATATTTTAAAATCGTGAATCAAAATCAATCTTATTAACTTTA
The DNA here is from genome assembly GCA_003012365.1 of Medauroidea extradentata. NCBI lineage: Eukaryota > Metazoa > Arthropoda > Insecta > Phasmatodea > Phasmatidae > Medauroidea > Medauroidea extradentata. The sequence goes on along the minus strand of PNEQ01029177.1, from coordinate 6,266 downwards.
AAAACCTTAGGCTCGACTCGGTACATTTTGTAACAAATTTGGTTCTGTACTTTTTTACACAATGTAATTTTTTTTTCGAAGAGAAAAATTAACGAATTTTATAAACAACCTAACATTCCTTTTGGTCCAATATGAATGAATTACGAGTATTTTGAAAATTATTAATTTTACTGAATAACAGAAACAAAGTGCAATGATCCGCAAAAAAAAAAAAAAAAAAAATAGGAGTTGTAAAATCATCTTTTCGTAGCACTTCGTTAACGGCGCGGTTCACCTCAGTTGTCAACGTCTTTTTTTATTTTTATATTTGTACCAGACATTTTTCTTCTTATTTAAGACATAAATTGTGATTAAATTCTCCTTTTAGAAAATTATTGTATTTGTCATAGTTTTCACGTAATGAGTCGTAAACGTCAAAATTTGCACTTTACGGTTTTATGTACGTCACTAAAACCAACTCTAATACCAAACCGAAAAAATTCACTGTGTATAACAATGTCGATGGCTGTGATTTGAACTATTTGAAATAAAAAATAAATAACTTTTTGTATGTTTAAACAATTTTTGAAAAATTTAATTTCAAAATGCAGAATTTTTTATTAAGTACAAAAATATTTAATTTTTTGTTTTCATAGCCTACAACATTTTTATACACTGTGAATTTTTTCGGTTTGTTATTACAGTCAGTTTAGAGGCGTACATAAAATTGTAAAGTGCAAATTTTTTATGTTTACGACTCTCTACGCGAAAACTATGAGAGATACAACATTGTTCTAAGAGGGTAATTTAGTCACAATTTATGTCTAAAATAAGAAAAAAATATCTGGTACAAATATAAAAATAAAAAAAGACGTTGAAAACTGAGGTGAACAGCACCCTTAATGCAATTCAGCGAAAATAAATAAATGAATGAAACAATTTAAAACAATTCAAATTATTTTAGAATTTACGAAAGAAATGTAAGGCTGTTTTAAAAGTTCACGGTTTTTTCTCCATTAACTCCAATAACATTTTATAAAAATGCTGGAAAACAAAACTTGTTACCAAATTTTTTGGGTCGCAACTAAGTATTTTTAAGTTTCTTTGGCAGGATTTTTCGATACGCTTTTAAAATACTGTAACACAGTTGGCATTTTCCTGAGAGCACGACGTATGTACAAACCTATAATTACTTGGTGGAAGTACAACTTTTTGCCTACATACTAGGCGTTGCGTTGTTGTCGTAGTACATTTTTCTTGTAAACGGTTCATTCTAGGAGCTTACAAGAGGAGAGTTTTTGTTCCTTACACTATACTGCTCGAATAGAATAGCTTGAATTGTTAGTTAAGAAAACCTGACTGCAAAATAATTTTATGCAATGTGTTGGTAGTTTCATGAGAAGAAAAAATTTTAAGGCTGATTTTTTTTTTTTCAGTTTAAAGTAACACTTAATTAACATCACCTACAGAAATATAATTTAAATCCTAACAGTTTTCGGTACTTTGACCAATTGTTATTTTTAAATTCCATTTTTAGTTTACTTCAGTTTCCAAGTGAATATTGTGAAGTTAATACATATAAAAATATCCGACTTCTCTTTCTTGTACATAATATAGGTGTTTCTTTAACTTAATTTCTGAATCTGCAGGCTTCTTATATATGGAAACGTTCCTGTTACCGCTATAGTAACGTAACAGTTAGTAATTTGTCATGGTTCATCTTAAACACTGGCGAGTACTTCGGAGTGAATAAAATTCGATACTACTCAAAAACGAATTCCTAAAGTAGCAAAAACATCATATGTTTATAAAATTACAATACAGTTAGTCTGGTGATATGACAGTTTAGTTAACTAAAATAGAATGGTGTTCTGCAGAGAAGGCAGCCAAGACACGAACGTAAAGAACAAACAAACAACAAGCTCCTAAATTATTATATATTAAAACTTCAGTAGTTAAACAACCATAGTTACACATAGGTAGGGTAATTACAAATTAGAATATATTAATAAACAACATAACAAAACATGTTTCAGTAACAATAGTATATATATATATATATATATATATATATATATATGTGTGTGTATGTATGTATATATATATTGTTACGGTGTCGCAATCCCGCGGCGTCGGTGGCGTTGCGGAAGAGTAGGAAGACGATTGCACAACCCCGCGGCGTCAGTGGCGTCGCGGGACGGCAGTAAGTGGGTGCTGGGTAGTCAACAAGTCACCAAAAAGTGGTGGATTGCGGCAACAGTGGTATCCCAGGAATCCGATGACTCGAGGAGTTAAGTGGGTCTTAACACTTACCCAACACCTTACAAACTCCTGGATTCAGCAGGGATTGCTCCGCCTCTGGGCATAGCTGGGAGCCAACCAGAGGGGAGGATTTTGACGGCCTGGTGGGGGTGCGAAAAATGGTATAGACATCGAGCTAGGTACCGAGGGAGTGGGAGTTGGAGAAGAGAGTCGACGAGAGAGTCTTCTGCTCGGGCGGCGACCGCACCTGGGGACTCTGGGTTCGAGTCTGGGTGCGACCCTCTGGCTAGAGAACTAGCTCCAACGGCGGCACGAGCGGTGAGTTCCTGTTGGTTTAGGGAAGGAGAGCGATCCTTTACCTATCTCATGTCTCGCCTTACCCTAACCCTTTCACTCTCCTCTATTTCTGTATTGCTGTATTTCTTTGTTCTCTATTCTAATAAACTCTTGTTACCTTCCATCTCTGGCTTATTTAACTTCCCCTTCCCAGGCTAAACTTTGTAACAATATGTATATATATATAAATAATATATATATATATATATATATATATATATATATATATATATATATATATATATATATTACAACCGGCTGATAAGGTTAGTAATAATTAACTATTGGTTGATATTTTTGTGAAGTGCTACATTGTTGTTGTCTTGCTTGTCACAAAATTAATCAATTTTATTTTTTTAAGATTTTTTGTTTTATGTATACGTAAATGTTTGCATATCTACATAACAACGAGCTAGGCCTTTGTGTTGGAAATATTTTTGAAAAATCATAAACTCTGTACGAGTGTTTATTAGTCGCTACTTCACACGAATATATAAAGTGGTCTGTATTTTTGTCATGTTAGTCATCATTAGTTTTTTAATTATTTTTTTCTTAGTTTTTGTCAGTTCTATGTGTATGTAATTTTATTTTGTGCATCTTTAACAAAAATGGTTAAGTGTAAGAGAAGGCTACATGCCTTAACTTCGCCATTTGAAAAATAAGACAGTAAATAAACAAATAGTTCGTATTCTACTTTATCATACGTGTGATGTTCTCTTTCTGCATAGATTGGTACGCGACGTAACACTGCCAGTGCTGAGAAACTGACGGGGGGAAAGAAGTCCACGAAGACGGCCAGAGCGGGGACTGTTGGCGGCGAGAAGTTGGCCGCCCTGCGCAGACAGGTTTCCCGTGCCTACCTGCGCCCGGGCCGCCGCCGGCACGTACCTCATAACGCAAGCCGCGGCCATTATATCGTAATTAGGCGACACCTCCAGACCCAGGCCTGCCCCTTCCCACACCGCTACACGGCACGCAGAGGCCAGACCTTGCTGCTGCACGAGAGACGAGAGACAACGTTTCTCTCTCTCTCTCTCTTTTACCCTTCACGGCAGCGGAGGATGATCCTGCCACAGCTGGCAACTGAGTTGCTGCACGGTTCCAGAAAGCGGTTAATTTTTTGGACGAAACTAAAGTTAAGGGGCATAGAAATGTAATGAGTAGAGCAAACGACTTCAATACTCAATAGTCGATATAATCTGAACTACTCATCATAACCTGATGGAACTTTTCGTCCAGTAGATGGTATATTATTAGTGAGCGTCATTTATACAGCACTAGACGGTAGCATGTACGTGATGATACCGTAAAACGGGGTGACTAGGGACACATGGGGTGACTTGGTACATATTTGCACAGTGTATATTTTCTATGTGTGTAATCTGGGAATGAATACAGTTTAAATTTCATGTCTACATTCATTATTTATATAAATCTCCCGTAAATTTATTTTCTATATGTTAAAATATATGAAGATATTTTTTTTATGTCCGAAGTCACCCATGTGTTCCGAGTCACCCCATGTTACTGTACTAAGTAAAAATTTTAAAACGGTTTTTAGAAAAATAAGGACTTGGAACCACAAAATCCGTAAAAATAGAAAACTGAAATTTTTATAATTTTTAATAATATTATAATATCCAGGACTCTAAGCGGTGACCATATAATTGTATTAGTGGAGAGTCTGTACAAAAGTTCAGCGCTCTTTTCTTTGTGTCGTATATTTTCGGTCAGTACATTATTATGAAACACGACTGTCTAGAAAGGGCATTTTTATGTATGTTGGATGTTTTTAATGAGCATGGTGTCTTAACAACGACATTCCTTCCTTGTGCGAAGTGTGTTTTCTTTACGAACGTTGGCACAACGGACATACGTATAAAAGTATAATAAATAAACGTATTTCCCCGCACATTGCAACGTATTTGAAGCGCAAATATAGGCGGCAACCTTAAGGGCGGTGCCTGCCTCGGAAAGGATATTAGCCTATTATTGATTTACACATAAAATTATATTCGATAGGGTTCAGTCACAATTCAGGATATCGCTTTCGAACATAAAAAACTTTTTGTACGTTGATATCTGAAACTATTGCCAAAGAAATTAAAATTTGAAATATACATATAAAACAATTGGGTGCTTCCGGGTGGCTTTGAAGAATGAAAATACTAATTTGTTCACGATTTCAAGGTTTGAAAAGAGACTCAAAAATCATATAGTAATGTCTGCTGCACCTAGGTGAACAAAACAGACGGTTGTGGCATACACTTTAGTTCGACACTTACTAAGCCCTATCGAATATAATTAACATATAATTACGTATACTTCCCACCGCGAACTCTACAGTAAGCAGACCGCTTAAAAACATGATGAAAATAGCGTAAAAAAGACCACTATGAACTCACTGCACGCCAGTTTAGCTCTGCGGGTAATAGTCCATTGAAAAGTTACATTTAGGGCTGCGTTTTTTAGAGGACGCAATTTTATTTTTTTATGTGTAGGGGGTCAGTGTAAAGCTAAAAACAAGTTTGTGGGGTCGCCACCCTTGTCTCACGGCCGCCATCTTGAAAATAGGGGTTGAAATTGTTTTTACGATATATCTCTTAAACTATTTATTTGATAAAAAAAATTTGTGAACATTTTTTGCTGAAAATTAAATTCTCTATAACTTTAGTCCAGTAACTTTTTGTCGTAGAACTATAAATAAAAAAGTTATAAGCGAAAATGTTCAGAAATTCAAGGAAAAAATTTATTTTTTTCGATGTAAACTTTTTTTTTTTAACATTTAACGAAAAAATGATATCAGACCATTTTTGTAGATCGTTTTTTGAGGAACAACTTTTATAAACCACATTTTTTCATTAAGTCAATAGCTAGGGTTTTACAGCGCTCCGAAGTGAGTACTATTTTTCAGTATTCTTAACTATACCTATATTATACGTGTGTATTAATAATGTGTCATCAGTTATTGTTTTTTATTTTAATTTTTTTAATTATAAATTTTGCAATATTATTAAAAATTAATTATTCACTCTTTTTCACTCCATAACAGGATTTTACAATTATTGATTACTTTTAAAATATTTTTAAATCTGATGGCCGTTACCGAGAATACTGTTCAGGTAGAAAATACCCAAGTGACCATGAGGGAACAAAAGAACAGCTGCCTGGTAATGAGAAGAACAAATCTAACTTTATTATACTTCTTAAAACTGTATTCTCGGAAATGGGTTTCACTGTTGACCAAGCAGAATCAGATGCAGACGCTCTTATCGTTCATACTGCTCTTGCTGCAGCTACATTATTTAATACCGTTACTATTGTAGCTGAAGATATTGACGTACTGATATTTCTCACAGCACTTGGTAGAAAACAAGCAAATGTATTTATTTATTTTTTAACCATCAAAAGGACGAACAGCAGAACAATTATATTGTGCGTCAGGTTTTATATACGGAGATGTCATTGCGGATAACTTGCTGTTTCTTCGTGCTTTTTCAGGATGTGACACAACTTCAGCTCCTTACAATATCGGTAAAATGAAATTTGTGAAAACCCTGGAAAAACATTTAGAGTTTGCTAGTGGAACGGCTTTGTTTCTCAACAAGAGAGTTGACCCTGCTTTGCTCACTGTAATTGGTGAACGTTTTTTTATCTCTTTATACGGTGGTAATAAAGATGATAATTCT